>PVJX010013873.1:0-46384 GCA_004027295.1 Dolichotis patagonum
GATATGTCAGATTTCTTGAGATACAATTTATTTATCACAATATTTATCTTTTCAAAGATGTATAAGCATTAGTGAGTGATTTTTAGAATAATCACAAGTTGTAAAACTATCACTGCATAATTTTAGAATATTTTAATCATCCCAAAAAGGGATCTCAAATTCATTTGACAATATGCTAAATTCTACTGATCTGCTTTCCATATCTACAGATTTGTATATTTTGAGCACTTCATATAAATACAATCATACAATATATGGTCATTTCTGATGGGCTAATTTTCACTGAGCACAATATTTACAAAGTTTACTTATATCAATACATACAATCATTTTTATTGTTGAGTAATACTTCAGAGCAAGAATATACATAACACATTTTAAAGAAATTATTAGTCCATGTTTGCTGTATATAAGGTTTACGTTCCTTTTGCATAGTGGTGCTTGAATGTAACACACTTGCATTCTTTTTTCATCCCCTTTCCCTCCCATCACTCCTACCTACCTCTACTTCACAATCCCCTTTCCATTTGAGAAAGATCTATCCCCTTGCTTCCTATTATTTATCTTTTATTCTGCTGTGTGTAATTTGATTTTCTCATGTCAGAGAAACCTGTGATGTGCAAGCTTGTGTGTTTGATTTATTTCATGTTAATGTTATGATCTCAAGATACATCCATTTTCCTACAAATGACTTGTTTATCTTTCTATATAGCAGAGTAGTACTCCATTGTGTATAAATACCACATTTTTTATCCAACTGTATCATCTGTGGATGGACATGTATACTTGTTTCCCAGATTTAACTATTAAAAAGTTATGCTGCTATAAACATGGGTATGTGTATATCATTGTAATATATCTTTCAAGAAGATACTTAAAAATGGAATGGCTGTGTCAAATGGAATTTCTTTTAGTTTCTTGAGGAATCTGCATACTAACTTTCACAGTGGTGATACCAGGTTACATTCCCATCAAATACATTTGTTTATCTATTCATCACTTTATGGATATTGCTCATATTGTGATGTTAAAAATAATGATTATATGATTATTAGTATTTAGTTTTTGTGCGAAAACATGTTTTCAGTTCTTTTGGATATACATCTATGAGTGAAATTTCTGGTACTGTGGTTGAACATATGAGGAGTTTTCTTAACTCTTTTCCAAAAGGACTGTATCATTTAAATTCCTTGTCAGATAGGTTCACTGTGGTATCTACAAGATCCTGAGACTACCTCTCTGTGGGTCTAAATAAATATATATTAAATAAATTGATAAATGAACAAACATTGCTCTAATTAACAAGTTCTCACTAAAGCAAATTAGTGCCAACCATCTAGATAAAACAAGAGCTTTTAAGAGGTATCATTCTCATCATTTAAAGCAGAAAAAGAATCTCACAGAATTGCCTAAAATTCAGTAGAACTTATTTCAAGGAATAATCCTCACAAATATTATTTTCCAAACATACAAGAATTATACACTCTAAGTGACTGCAGATACAGTTCATTCATATTTAAAACAGGTCACCCTAGTTGGTGAGTATGTATGCTAATAAAATTGAGGTGATAAGCTTGAGCCTCATGAAAAATAGTGTTCTTAGCCATGGCTGCTTCTGGTATTCCTCTTCCTAAGTAAATGAATATTGCAAAATTATACCAAAAAATGCAACAAAATGAGCAGAAATCACTAGATCCACTGGACAAGTTCCTCTGAGTTTGCTGACAGTCTTCAGTGATCTATGTAATCAAATCAATCTGACATATGCAATACTGTGGTACATATTTAAGGGCAATACATTGTCCTATGTGGTCTGGATACCTGAAAAAAATTCAAAAATATGTTTTGTCTTAAATTCTTGTGAATTCATTGTGTGCCATCATTTGCTATTAACTTTACTGAGTCACACCAGTGAACCTAAGGAGACATCGACTATTTAGTTATTACACGTTGATATGTTGTTGCAGTTTGAATACCAGGCTAGCACTTGTTTCAATTTGAAACAGTTAGTGAGCTGAAAAAAATACTGAAATCACTTGAATTTAACGTATAATTTGTTTTCTGAAGTAATGTCAAGTATAATGAAATACAAGCTCACATAGAGAAATAACTTTCATTTAATAATTTCATGATGTTTCCTGTATTTCATTTCAATGAGATTGGGATATTTGTCTATATTTGTTTTGAGGTAGTATAATGAAATGAAGTCCAAAGCAAAGCATTTAAGAAAAATATGCATGAATGTTCTTATGATCAAGATACATGTGAGCTCTATGAGAGTTTCAGGGAATCTGGGAGACTACCATTTATTGAATTCCTTCAAAATATTAGGCATTATGATATCTCCTTTATATGCATTATCTCAGCCATTTAGATTTATAGAAAATTATTCTGAGGGTTTTAGAATAGTTACTGTTTACAAATGGTAAGAAAATGCAGTACTGAGATTTGAACTTATGCTGTTTCGCTCCAGAGCCTAAGTACGTAACAACTACACCACTTTTGCTATTGTCAGAATGCTTATGTATCCATTACCATGTTATGCTGAAACCCTAATCTCTTATAACAATAGTATTAGGAGTATTAGGTAACTCTGTACTATACAAGAGATTCAAAGGGGCTCATCCCAGCCTTCAAACATGTAAGGAGGACATAAGGTGGAAACTGCCTCCTAGGAACCAGGACTGGGTCTTATCAGACACTGACATCTCCTTTTGGACCTGTATGACCTCCAGAACCAGGAGAAATGAATTTCTGTTACCTATAATGTAACCAGTATACAGTATTTTGAAACAGAAGCCTAAATAGACTAAGACAACATTGTTACAAAAATGTCTTTAATCTTAAAAGAAGCCCATTTTTAAACTTTAGATTTAGTGCTAAATATATAGTTCTTTTTATTTTACCACAGTAATACATGGTGGCCTGAAATTTAGGTGATATGTGTAAGCTAAAGGATGAAAATAAAAATAGGATGAATATAAAGTCTAATCATACCAGAATTTAAATACCAAACAGACTTTACTAAATCCCAAATGACTTATGAAATGATTGTAAAGGTGAGAAACACATTTTAGGTTCTGCTTTCAGAAATCAACCCCAGTGTTGTAACATGGAGAATGACTGATTATTTTCTGATTAGGTAATTAGGGCTCAAATTGTTGCCTCACTGCCAGCAGCAGGAAACTGCTCCATTATCACATGGGGGCTGATATCTTTCACATCAACATCCATGCACAGCTTCATGGCAACTATGAAAAGTAAACCAAAACTAGTGTCTCCTGATAATGCAACAGAACATGGAATGCTTTTCTGATTGTTTGCCAGCAGAAATGTCAAGAGCAATGACACCATAGCACCTTCCCATTTGCACGTACCAAATCTGCAATGTCATGAAGTTCATGGACATTCACCAGACAGCTTGAATAATAGTAATGCAAGAAGTAAACTTTTTAGTTTTCTTGTGGCTACAGTGCAAGAAAGTATATCAAAAGATGTTGGAAGAGATCTTGGGCACCAGTGCCTCAAAGCCTCATGGCTCAATTTTCTCACATAGCCACTCTAAGAATTCTGTTGTTTTTTTCCTACTATTTAAAGGCCAGAAAGTTTGGATATATTCTTGCACAGTGTAATTAACTCATTTCATTGTACCACGACCGTACATTGATATTACTATGTATTCTCCCCAATGACATCCTAAAAGTTTTGAACTATTTTATGTCAATTCTCTGAAATGTGACCATGATATACAAATAACCTGAAGTTTATCACTTTATTAATTTCTGACATACAGTTTACTAGAATTGAATGTATTCATAATATGCAACAATAAGCACTATTCATTTCCATCATCTTTTGCATCTTGTAAAACTGAACTCTCTACCCATTAAAAAATAACTACCCATTCCTCCTTGCTCCTAACCCCTATAAATATGATGCTCTCTATGGTCCTGACTATTCTAATCATCTTGCATAAGTGCATTCATACAGTATTTGTTTCCTTATGACAAACTTATTTCACATAGCAAAGTAAGTGAGATTCCATGTCATAACAAGTCACAATTTCCTTCAAGGCCAAGTTAATTGCTTAATGTATGAACATACCACATTTTGTGTGTCCATGAATTCAATAATAAGAGAATAAGACAAAAGAGGTCAGTACAGAGCAGATCGGAACCGGACAACATAGGCAACACAATACTTAACAATAAGACAACCAGACATTAACAATAGCTATCACAATATTTCTTTCTCTGCTATAGTTGAGCATAGTTTAAAATACAATAATATCAAACATAACAAAAAAGTATAAAACCATTCAAAGAGTGAAAGAATTGTAGGGCATTCTGAACCAAATAACAGAGAATGATCAATGGGTACTATAATATCTGATTTTCAGTAAAAAATTTTGTTTACACTTTCACACATATTCAAATCCCAGTAAGACACAATGTGATAGATAGAACCAATGGAAATAGAAGAATAGAAGCTTGGTAGGACTTCTAAGAAGGACAGTATTAAATCAGCAATAGCTGTCATGTTTTGTTCTCTTCAAAACAGCTGTTCATAGCATCACATATAATAAAGTCAAACAAAACAGAATAAAAGCATTCCAATTGATGAATGAAAACATTGAAAGACTTCAAAGCTATGAGATGGGGACTCATGAGTACCATAAAATCTTATATACTCTTACCAACTCTCATACTAGGGAGACTATACGGTATTTACACATGTGAGTTTGGTACATTTCGCTTATGAGTATGATCTCAGGTTGTGTCCATTTACTTATAAATATCTCAATGTAATCATTCTTTATAGCTGAGTAGTACTCCATTGTATAGAAATACCACAACTTTTTTATCCATTCCTCAGTGGATGGGCACTTAGGTTGTTTCCAAGATCTGGCTCTTACAAATTGTGCTGCTATAAACATGGGTGCACATATATCACTGTGGTATGATGTTTTCAGATCTTCTGGGAATATGCCTAGAAGTGGAATAGGTGGGTCAAATGGGACCTCCAGACCAAGCTTTTTGAGGAATCTCCAGACTGACCTCCACAGTGGTTGCACCAGTCTGCACTCCCACCAAAAGTGAAGAAGAGTCCCTTTTTCCCCACAGCGTCTCCAACATTTGTTGTTGGTGGTGTTTTCTATCTTGGCCAATCTATCTGGAGTGAGATGGAATCTCAGTGTGGTTTTAAATTGTATTTCTCTCATGACTAATGATGATGAACATTTTTTCATGTATTTATTTGCCATTCATATTTCTTCATCTGAGAACTGTGTATTCATTTCAGATGTCTATTTTTGGATTGAGTCTTTGAATTTCAAGGGTCTGATTTTTTTTTTAATTCTTTATAAGTTCTGGACAGGAGTCCTTTGTCTGAGGGACTGTCCATTAAGATATTTTCCCAATTTGTGCATTTTATTTTCACCTTGCTGGAAATCTCTTTTGACGCACAGAAACTCTTTAATAAGATGTGGTCCCAGTTATTGATTCTGGGCAATATTTCCCATGTAGTTTGATTCTTGTTCATGAATTCTCTTCCTACCCCTATATGTTCGAGATTTTTACCTACTTTGCCTTTCAACAGATTTAGTGTTTCTACTTTAATATTTAGATCTTTCATCCATTTAGATTTTAGTTTAGTACATGGTGATAGGCATGGGTCTAGTTTTAGTCTTCTGCATGTGGATAGCCAATTTTTCCAGGACCATTTGTTAAAGAGACTGTCATTCTTCCAGTAAACATGTTTGGCCCCTTTATCAAAGATAAGGTGGTTGAGTGAGTTTGTGGTTGTGGTTGTATCTTCCAATCTGTTCCACTGATCTTCAGGTCTGTTTTTATTCCAGTATCATGTTGATTTTATTACTGTAGCTTTGTAGTATAATTTCAAGTCAGGGATTGTGATGCTTCCTGCCTTGCCTTTCTTGCTTAGAATTGCCTTTGCTATTCCAGGTCTCTTCTGGTTCCAGATGAATTTTAGGAGTGATTTCTCTAGATCTATGAGGTATGTTACTGATATTTTGATTGGGATTGCGTTTAATCTGTATAGTAATTTTGGGAGAATGGCCATTTTCACAATGTTTGTTCTTCCTGTCTATGAACAGGGGATATCTTTCCATTTTCTGAGGTCCTCTTCAATATCCTTTTTCAGGGTATTATAATTTTCCCTGTATAGCTCTTTTACTTCTTTTGTGAGATTAATTCCTAAGAATTTCATTTTTTAGGATGCTAGTATGAATAGTCTGGCTACACTTATTTCTTTCTCAGTATTTTTGTTGTTAGTGTGTAGGAATGCTATTGATTTCTGAGTATTGACTTTGTATCCAGCCACCTTACTGAATTTATTTATTATATATAGGAATCTTTCAATAGAGTTTTGGAGGTCTTCTATGTAAAGTATCATGTCATCTGCAAATAATGATAATTTAACTTCCTCTTTTCCTATCTTACTCCTTTTATTTCTCTCTCTTGTCTAATTGTTCTGGCTAGTATTTCCTGTATTATGTTGAATAGGAGCCGTGACAGGGGACATCCTTGTCTTGTGCCTGATTTTAAGGTAAAGGCTTTCAGTTTTTGGCCATTTAATATGATGCTGGCTGTTGGTTTGTCATAGATGGCCTTTATCATATTGAGGTAAAGACCATCTATTCCAATTCTCTGTAAGGTTCTTATCATGAATGAGTGTTGGACCTTATCAAAAGCTTTTTCTGCATCTATAGAAATGATCCTGTGGTTCTTACTTTGGGCTCTATTGATATGGTGGATTACATTTATTGATTTACATATGTTGAACCATCCTTGCATTCCTGGGATGAGTCCTGCTTGGTTGTGGTGTATAATCTTCTTGATGATTTGCTGCATCCTGTTTGCCAATATTTTATTGAGAATTTTTGCATCTATGTTCATTAGGGAGATTGGTCTATAGTTCTCTTTTTTAGTTGGGTCTTTCTCAGGTTTTGGTACTAGAGTAATATTTGCTTCCAGGAATGACTTAGGAAGAATTGCTTCCCTTTCAATTTCATTGAAGAGTTTGAGGAGTGTTGGAATTAAGTTTTCTTTGTATTTCTTGTAGAATTCTGCAGTGAATCCATCTGGGCCTGGACTCTTGTTTGTTGGCAAGGACTTAATTACATTTTCAATTTCATTAATAGAAATTGGGTTGTTCAGCATTTTTACATCTTCCTGATCCAGCTTTGGTAGTTCATATGTATCTAGGAATCTGTTTATTTCTTTTGTGTTATCGAACATATGAGAGTAGAGGTTTTCAAAATATATGTTCACGATCTTCTGTATTTCCGCCGAGTCTGTAGTATCTTCACCTTTTTCATTCCTTATTTTACGAATTTGAGGTTTTTCTTTCCTTTTTTTAAATAAGGTTGTCCAGGGTCTTATCATTTTATTTATTCTTTGAAAGAACCAACTCTTTGATTCATTGATCCTTTGTACTGTTTTCTTAGTCTCTATTGCATTAATTTCTGCTCTGATCTTTATAATTTCCTGAATTCTTTTGGCTTTGGGCTTGGCTTGTTCTTCTTTTTCTAAATGTTTGAGTTGTAGCATCAGGTTGTTTATTTGTCTTCCTTCTGTCTTCCTGATGTGGGAACTCAATGCAATAAATTTTCCTCTGAGGACTGCTTTCATTGCATCCCACAAAATCCGGTAAGTTGTGTTTGTATTTTCATTTGCTTGCAGATATTGTTTAATTTCTTCCTTAATTTCCTCTGTGACGCACTGGTTGCTCAAGAGTGTATTAGTCAGTTTCCATGTGTTTGTGAGGCTTTTGCAGTTGCTGTTATCGTTAATTTCTAGTTTCACGGCACTATGATCTGATAACATGCATGGGATAATTTCAATTCTTTCACATTTACAAAATATGTTCTGTGGGCTAGTATATGGTCTATTTTAGAGAATGTCCCATGTACTGCTGAGAAGAAGGTGTATTCTGATGTTGTTGGATGGAACACTGTATACATCTATCAAGTCCATTTGTTCACAGGTGTTATTCAGTTCTGTTATGTCTTTGCTGATTTTCTGTCTAGTTCATCTGTCCCTTTGTATCAATGGTGTATTAAAGTCTCCCATTATAATTGTGTTATTGCTTATTTGATTTTTCATTTCTGTTAGTATTTGCTTTATGTAGTTGGGTGCTCTGGAATTTGGTGCATATATATTTAAGATTGTTATCTCTAACTCTTGAAGTTTTGCCCTAACTAGTATGTAGTGACCTTCTTTATCTCTTTGGATCATTCTTGGTTTGAAATTCACATTGTCTGCAAACAGGATGGCTACTCCTGATTTTTTTTGCTTTCCTGTTGCATGAAGTATTGCTTTCCATCCTTTGACTTTCAGTCTATGAGTGTACTTTTGGGTTAGATCGGTTTCTTGTAGACAGCATATGGTTGCATGTTGTTTCTTGATCCATTCTGCCAGTCTGTTTCTTTTGATTGGTGAGTTGAGGCCACTTACATTGATGGTTGTAACTGTTATATATTGATTTATTTTTGACATGTTATCTTTCTGCTGCTGTATCGTTAGCTTTCCATACTGTTTAATTGTCTGCCTTGCTTGGTGGTTTTATCCCATGTTTATCTAGAATTTCTTTCAGTATTCTTTGTAGGGTTGGCTTGGTGTTCATGAAGTTCTTCAGCTGTTCTTTGTCATGGAAGTATCTTATTTCTCCATTCATTTTGAAGGACAGTTTTGCAGTGTATGTCAGTCTGGGTTGGAAGTTTTTTTCCTTTAGGATCTGAAATACTTCACTCCATGCTCTTCTTGACTTCATTGTTTGTGTTGATAAGTCTGCTGTGATTCTGATAGGTTTTCCTTTATAGGTGATCTCTCTTTTCTCTCTAACAGTTTTTAGTATTCTATTCTTATGTTGGGTTTCTGGAATGGTGATTATTATATGTCTGGGTATAGTTTTATTTTGCTTATGGCTGTTTGGATTTCTATATGCTTCACCTATCCAAATGTCAGCTTCTCTTCTCATGTTTGGATAGTTTTCAGCTATTACTTCTGTAAATAGCCTCTTGGTTTCATTTGAACTGTCCCCTTCTTTTTCATTTATCCCTATTAATCTTATGTTATTTTTCTTTGCATCATCTTGCTCTTGTTGAATTGTTATTTCCTGATTCTGTTATTTTTAAGAGATCTTTCCTTCCTGTTCACTGGCTGCAATCTTATCTTCGAGGTCTGCAATTGTATCTTCACTTTTGTTGAGGTGGTTTTGGCAGCTTTCAATTGCATTTTTGATTTCCTGTATATCTCTTTGAATCTGCTTTATGTACTCTTTTTTGTTTCTTATACTGTTCATTCAGGGATTCTATCTATTTGCTTTGTTCCTCTAATTTTTTGGATGTGTTTTCACTAGATGTGTTCACTATTTCTTTCACTATTTTTATCATTTCTTCTTTTACCTGGGCAAGTACTTCTGATTTGAATTGCTCCATAGCTTCCCCTAGTTGCATCTTTATTTCATTTGATATCATTTCAGACATTTCTGGTGTATGGCTTCTTTTTCTTCTATGTACATGGCTCCTAAGCTTTCTTAGGGTGGGCTGGAGTTTTGAGCCTGTCTTTTGGTGTTTCGTTTTGTCATTTTTCTATATTTCCTTGCTTTGAGTGGTGTTCCAAAGCTTCCTCTGGATGTGTGGCAAGTTACCCCCTGCACCCTCAGTTCCTGGAGCAGTGCTGGCTCGCCCACAGGCTCTTGGCTCCCTAAATTGAAAGGTGGAAGCTGGGCCTCATGAACTGGGGCCCACAGAATCTCAGGCCACATTCCCATGTCCAAGGGGGTAAGTATGATCTCAACCTCTGGGAGTGCTGGTTTTAAGCTCTCCCCAGGCCAGCCCACACCGGGCTGTCAGGCCCCTAGCTGGGCCTCCACCTCCGGAACTGAGAGAAGGCAGCTGAGCATGTTGCACTAAGGTGTTGGAGCTTCTGGGACTCGGTCCAGTGTACCTGGTAGCTCTCCAAAAGCTCAATTGCCTGGAGTACAGGTTGCCAACTCTCCACAAGCCTGCCTTGGGGTGGCAGGACTCACCTTGCAGGGTGCTAACTCCCCTCTGCAGGCTCTTGGCTCCCTAAATTGTAAGGCGGATGCTGGCCCTGCAGAACTGGAGCCCGTGGAAACTGGGGCCACAGTCCTTTGTCTTAGGGATCTGGAAAGATCTCCTGAGGGTTAGTCCCCCAGCTCGACATCTGCCTCCCGAACTGAGAAAAGGTCACTGGGCATGCTGTACTAAGGTGGTGGAGCTTCAGGACTTGGTCCAGTGTACCGGTAGCTAGCCAGAAGCTCGATTTCCCGGGGCCCAGGTTGCCAACTCTCCACAAGCCTGCCTTGGGGCGGCAGGACTCCTGTTGTTTTCTTCTTTTGATCTGTCTTTTATAGAAGTCATCTTAATCAATATGAACTGGGTGGGATCTCATTGTAACTTTGATGTGCATTTCTCTGATGACTGGTGATGTTGAGACTCTTTTCATATGCATGCTCAACATTTTTGCATTTTATTTGGAGAAATGTCTCCTCAAACCTTTTTACTCATTTTGAAGCAAACTATCTTGTTTGTGTTTTTATCATTGCTGAGTTTTATGTGTACTCTGTTTACATGATGTGCAAATACTTTTGCAACTTCAATGTTTATACTTGCTACTCTGTTAATAGTATCTTTTGGTATATATATATATATATATATATATATATATATATATATATATAAATTTTCATATAGTCTAGTTTGCCTAATTTTTCTTTTGATGGCTTTGACTTTGGGCATCATATGTTAAAAAGCCATTGCCAAATTCAAAGTTGTGAACATATTACCTGAACATTTTAGTTTTAGGGCTTACCTCAGTGATGACAAATGTCCTATAAGTTCTCAAATTGCAACCCAAAAGCCACTTATTTACCACAAAGTGCCAATGGGTTTGAAAATTGTAATTTAACCTCAATATTGAAGTTTTAGTTTAGGAAAAAATAAAACATCTCTTGTCTTAAGAGAAAAAATTAATAGCATTCAATGATACAAACAGCATTTTATTGAAAGATAAAGTTTGTATTTGGCATGCTTTGGCACAATTAATGTGATCTTTGCCAGTAAATATATATGCTGATAATTTTTCAAACCTTGGCTGGGGCAACATGATTCACAGGCCAAAAGAGAGGCCTCTGAATGCCTGCTGTGGTATATGTACTACAGGTGTACTACCGCTGTTTTAGATTTAGGTCTTTGAGCCATTTTCATTTAATGTACTTGAATGGCATTAGTGAAGAGTTTGACAATTTTCTTTTGTATGTAGATATCTTACTTTTCCTACTATCATGTGTTGAAAAAACTGCCCTTTTCCTTTGAATGAACTGGTCATAATTGTCAAAATCAGTTGACCATACATGGGGATTCATTCCTGAGATCCCTGTCATTCCACTGGTTTATGTGTTAGTCTTTATGACAGTACCACTTTGAAGTTATCTTAGTCATGTCCTCTTCACTGAGACAAAATAGCACTAACTCCTTAAAGAAGGAGACCTTTAATTTTCACAACTTTTACAAGGTTCAGTCCATGGTCAGCTGGCTGTAAGGCAGAAAGGGAATGGTGAAAGAGTCTGGCAGAAGAAACATGCTCACATCATGGTGGCCATTAATCAGACAACAAAGGGATGAGTCAGGGAGGGAAATATCCCACCAGGTTACATCCTGAGTGACCTGCCTCTTCTGAACAGATCACATCTCCTAATAGCATAATAGACTTGATGACAATTGTGCTATTAATCCACTGGTGAGTACTGTGACCCACTGATTCAACCCCCTTCCAAAAGCCCCACCTCTGAGTACATGAGACTTTGATGAACATTCTAGATCTAAACTATAATATCCCCTACCTTCAAAAGACTCATATCCATCTCTTCATCAAAATGCACTCACTTAGTCCAACTCTATTGGTTACAAAAACTTTTAGCCTTTCCAATATTGCTGAAAAGTCCAAGCCCAAAGTTTCCTCTGAGACTCAAGGCAAACACTTAGCTATGAGTGCCTATAGAAATAAAAAATAAAGTTAAACACTGTCAACATGCAATGACATAAGGTAAACATTATCATTCTAAAAAGGAGAGATTGGTGGGGCGGGAGGGTAGAAAGGAATTAAACCAAAGCCACACAAACCCCTAGAAGAGCAAATATTAAACTGTGCATTTGCATGGTCAGCACCTTGGGCCATTGTGAAATGTGAGCTCCAAAAGTTTGAGTGGCCTCTACTCCTATGCCACTGTTGATTGTAGCCAGCATGCCTACTTTCTTATTGTGCATTGGCACCACTCATTGCTGGCAGCTTTCCTCAGCAGATGACCCATATTCCTGGCATCTCCAAATTCCTGGAGTCTCCACTGTACTAGCATCTTGAGTCTCATAGCTCCACACATTGCCTCCTCAGTGGCACACTGCCTAGCCTCCCTGGAATCCTTCTGAAATCTGTGTAGAATCCTCTCTGATCCTACAAGCCTTATATTTTACATGCCTGTAAAATCAGCACCATATGAATAATGCCAAGCTCTACATGCAGCTCAAGCAGTAGCTTCATCATGGATGCAGAAGCTGGATCCCCATGGATCATGGATGCACAGGTCTATGAGTGATTGGGTGTTAACTCTGAGCACAGTGAATCAAATACCAGGGAATCAATTTCCTAGGCAATCCTTCTTGAGTGGAGCATCCTGGGGCTATCTTATGGAAGCTAAGTCTTTCAAAGGCATTTACATTTATCTTTTTATCTATTGAGTCAGTAGACTGCAGGATCTTGTTGATTTCTATAATTTCCTTAAGGCATCATTCTTATGCTTCTGAGGCAAAGTGCTTGGCTTTTTTAAAGTGATAATGTTTTTAGCAACTATTCTTTCTTCTGCCCCAACTTTGCAGACACTCTCTCCTGAGAAAACTGAAAACTTTTAAAATGATCTTTTTCCTTCAATTTTTCACAGTATATCTATTGTAAAAACTGTCAGTGGTACTCATGCTATATCCTAAATTTTGCTATATCCTTGAAATTTTTCCCTCCAGATAAATCAATTTACCACCCTCAATCTCAGTCTCTCACAAAGTCTCAGGATATGGGTAAAATGTAGACAAATTTCCTAGCAGAAGAGAACACACATGGCTTCTAGCCCAAAGGCCAGTGAAGTCATCATTCCCAACTGAAATTTCCAAAAGTGAACCGAATCCTTGCTTATAGCATCCACATTCCTATCAGCATTCTTTCTTCTGAGCTTTGACCAGTCTCCCATCAGGCTTAGTTTACAGCATTCTAGAGTTTATCTAACTTGCATCTCCAAATCTTCCCACACTCCTCCAAT
This sequence comes from Dolichotis patagonum, assembly GCA_004027295.1. Classification (NCBI taxonomy): domain Eukaryota; kingdom Metazoa; phylum Chordata; class Mammalia; order Rodentia; family Caviidae; genus Dolichotis; species Dolichotis patagonum. The sequence continues at coordinate 13,354 of PVJX010013873.1, forward strand.
TAAGAAGTTTCAAAGCTTCTAAATCACATCATCATATATAGTCACAGCAACAACCACATTTCTCTGGAACTCAAATCTCTCTTAGTCACTTTCTTTTCACTGAAACAAAATACCTGACACCCACAGTTTAAAGGAGGACAGGCTTATTTTGACTTAAAGTTTTTAGAGGATTCAGGGAATAGTCAGCTGGCTCCAGTGCAGGAAGAGAGCATGATGGAAAGGTCTGGAAAAGGGAAGCTCTTCATATTATGGAAGCCAGGAAGCAGAGAGTGAAGAGGAACTGGGGAAGGACATCTAACTGTCTAGGTTACCTTAGCGACCTTCCTTTTCTCATCAGACCATGCCTTCTGCTAGCACATTTGGCTAACATGGGTGCATGGCAGAATGTTTCAAATCAGGAAATGAAAGCCCATGTGGCCTTTGTTCTTTTCCAAGATTGTCAGGCTATTTAGGGTCCCTTGAGATTATACATAAATTTTATCATGAATTTTTTTAGTTCTGTGAAAACGTTATTGGGATTTTTAATAAGGACTGCACTGAGTATGTAGGTTGCTTTACATAATAGTGACATCTAAAAAGTATTAAGCATTCTGAACCATAAACAAAGAGTGTTTGGTTAATACTTCTATTCTTTTTCTTTTTTTTTTCTCTGATGCTGTTGTCAACTGAGTGGTTTTTGTATTTCCTTTTCAGGTTGTTCATCATTAATTTATGGAAATGCATCAGTTAGGATTAACTGCATGATTTTTCTTTTATTCTGTTAATATGACATTTATATTCATCAACGTTCATATGATTGCACTCCAGAAATAAATCCCATTCACTCATGGTGCATAATCCTTTTTTTTATGCTGCTGAACTCAGTCATCTAGTGTTCTGTTGATGGCTTTTGTACAAGGTTCATAAAAGATACTGAATTAGGTTCAAACAGTTTGAATAAGTTCTTCATTATATAGGTAGAAAGTGGTAGCACCTAAAGCAGAACTTGCTACCTATTTTAACTAATGCCCACTGTCTTTTCTTTTAATTGGTTATTTTATTCCAATATATTCAAGTGAGAAATTTTCCTACTAGTATAAACTCTTATAGATAATTCTTTCTTTTAAAGACTTTACATAGATCAGTGATTCTCAAAGTGTGGTCCCAGGATCAGTTGTGAGTATCAAGATCATGCAGTATCATGTTAAAATGAAAATTGTCAGTGCTCATCTTTAAAACTACTAAATCAGAAACTTGAGGAGTGGGTCTAAAAATTTACATTTTAAAAAGCTCATTAGATGATTCTGACACTTGTTGAAGTTTCAGATTATTAATTTAAAATGTAATTATTACCCCCACTTCTTGCCATTTTAACTAAAAATAAATCTTTAAAACTTTTTAATCTCATCTATAACATACATATTATATAGGCAAAAATGGAAATAAATGAATAATAATGACCACATCACAGTTCTTTTAGTGCAGTCTTTTTAAAATAATTAAGTAAAAATAGTGGCAATAATTTAAAAATAGTAACATCTATTTTGTAAGCAGAAAATGCAAAACATGATAATCATATATTTCTGATAGACAAGTGCTCTTAAGTTCAATTTTATGTAGTAGAATTCTGGATGATTACATTAAATTGTCAGTAGTTAAGTAAATGTTTCAAGAAAGCTTACAGAAACAAGGCCAATAGAAGTAGCAAACTAACAAAAAATGAATTTGTATCAATAAGAAATAGTTGAATAAAGCATGATCCATCATCACATTAAATAATTTCTCATCATTAAAAACAACTAAGCACCATGCTATAATATGCTAAGGATCTACTGTATAACATGGTGACTGTGATAATAATTTACTTGAAATTTACTGAGCAGAAATTAAGTATTTTCAACTTCCACACACAAATATACATGTACCACTCCCCCAAAGTAACTATTTGTGTTTGTGGTTGTGTTAGTTTATGGTACTCATTTCACAATGAGTACCATACACAATACATGTACATATATCAAATCATCACATTGTAATCCTTTTTTTGGGGGGGTGGTACTGGTGATTGAACTTATGACCTCGTGCTTGCCAGGCAGGTGCTTATATCACTGAGCTAAATCCACAGCCATGTAATCCTCAAATCCAGTAAATTTCTATATTTCAATTACACTTCAAAAATCAGATAAAAGTAATTGTTTAAACTACATCTGAGCTGGAGGGATTTTTCATTAGTTATTGTATTTTCAAGAAAAATGTTTTTAAAAAAGGATAATGCCTTCATATATACGTGCTTCATATACTTATTTAATTTTATGAAAAAGGAGATGAATACAGCAAGATGCATATTGGTTTTTAAGCCTCACTTCTAGGGCCTAAAGCTGACTCCTCATATGAATAGAGAATAGATAAAGACCACCATTACATGTTATTCTCGATTAAGCTGCCTGAATCAATGGCCCATTAATCTCATTTTGCCTACTCTAGAGGTGTCTCATGAGGACAAATTTAAAAAGACAGTGTTAAGAACCTAAATACTGCAACTCTACTACCAATAGCCTATAACATGCTACCTAACCTCTCAGTGGCTCAGTCATCTCATCAAAGTGACTATCTCATATGTTTACCATGAGAATTAAAGGAGTTAATATATACCAGTGCTTGGAACTACACATGTCACTGTGCTATGTGAGTTAATCTATATGACTGCATAGCAAACTACATAATAACTACATAGCAAATTATTTAATTTTATATAGATTCTGTGACAGATATAGAATGATTATTACTATTAAATCAAATGTGTAAAATATAACATATAATTAAGACTCTGAAGTTAATGTCTGTTTTTGAAACATAAATGATCATCTATCTTCTCAAAGAACATGATCCCGTAAAAATCACCCTCTCTTCCTGTGCTGAGCCTATTAGAGGGAAACATATAAGGGTAGCAAGTGGTGTAAATTAATGATGAACTGGCTGGGTTAATATTTACTGAGTGGCTATAGTGGCTAGCATATGGCAAGGCACCTGAAAAAGAGTAGTGGTAAAGGAAGAATCCCTTCCAGCTAGAGTTTAAAACAAATTAATTATTAACTCTATGATTCATGCTACAAAGGAAAAACAGAGGATAAAAAAAGGGCACAAATAACTTAGGAAAAAACAAAGAAAACAGGCAGATACCAGGCTGCATAAGGTTTTACAAACCACAGTGAAGGTATTACTAGGTTTAAATCTCCAAGGGAAATTTTTAAACAGTGACATCACCAGCGCTGCATAGAAGTAGTCTGGTGTATGTATACCTGGGTAACTCAGGTCTGTGAAGAGGTGACCACAGGAGGGTCTTAGCTGCCATCTTACTCAGCCTGCCCATGTGATTCCTAAGGTGTCTTGAAATTTACATCTCTACCCACACATCTTTTAGCTCAGTGTGCATTCTTTCTTGAATTTGAAAATAAGGGATTCTTTCAGAAATATTAACCTAGAAAGATTTCAGACCCTGGAACCAGATCCAAAGGTAGAGGTGGGAAGGAAGTAAAGTGAGTTTTCAGGTGTAAAATAACAGGAGGGCTCATTAGAAGCAAGTGGGATTCATTTATTGCTTCATATTTCTACTGGCAAGTCAGACAGTTTCACTCTGAATTGTAGTCAGGGGTTATGCAGAGAACTATTAGAATCAGGACATGGAGTTTTAATATTATTTTTATGATGGTCACCCAGAGCTAACACATGAAAATGCAGGAAATCTATTCACAACACCAAAGACATAGAATATTTACCCAAGGGCCTGAATCCCACAGCAATGTCCCACATGAATCCAGATGAAGACCCAGAGCTCATGACAATGCCTCCCACAGCTGGAGGTCTAGAGCCTACAAGAAGGACTCAAGCCAGTCTCTTTTACGGATCTGTGCTGGGAAAGCCCAAAGATCAGCAGTGGAAGCTAGGAAATTTATGCCATCAGTTTGAAGGAGCTGTGCTGGTAGGTTGAGGGGTCTATGCTGCAGCTGAGAAGTCACACTCACAACAAAGACCAGGGATGTCATGAAAAGTACCACAGCCATCCTCAATGACGCATAGCCCCGAGCTCCTCCTAAGAACAGTCCAGTGCATGCCAGGAAGCCAGCATGATGAGTTCATCCTGGAGATTAAGCAGTACACATCTTCGCCTAGGGATCCAGGAAGCAATGCTCGATGTGAAGACCAGAGCTTCGCCAGGAGAACCAACCTCTCAAATAGCAACATGTAGGAGAACCCACAATGCCTCAACACCTCATTGCGTCAACACATAGGTTCTCCTTCTCCACTTCTCTACTTACGCGGGCAACTTTCCTCAGGTGGAACATCTATGCTCAGCACCCTGCTGACTTAGTTCAGCTGGCATTAAATTGACCACCAGTTTTTAATCCATAGCACTCTGAGATGATATGAAGCACTCCAGGGAATAAAGCTATCACTATTGATATTTGGGATGTTACAACTAAAACGACAACTCAGTCCAGTTATAAACATTTCAGTTTTCAAATCCGCATTACAGTGCTCTTAAGTGGAGAGACCAGGATCAGCAGAGCCACAAGAAAATTCCCCAATATAAAACACAATAACTAAGGAATAGTTACCAGAGAAAAAGAAAACAGAAATTGTAGAAAGTTTTAAAAAACATAATTAATATGGTCACAAAAATAAAAGCCTTTGTATCTATTAAATAAGAAACAAAAAATGTCAGTAAACCAAAAAGTACCCAGAGATCTTAGGGCTACCACAGCTAAAATTGGAGTATTTTAATAAAAGGCTCACAATACAAAGTCAAGGAAATCACCCAAAATTAGAATCTAAGAATTAAGAATAACAGAGACAGACAATAGGAGAGATATGAAAATTGGAGATTCAGTCCTAATGATCAAAAATCTAACATAAGGAAGTTCCAAAAAAGGATTTCACAGAAAAATGGAAGGCAGAACACTTTAAAAGGAACAAATCAATAGAATTTTCTTAATACTAAAAAGACTCACAGATTGAAATGTGCACTGAGTATACATCAAGAAAATGGATAAACACAACAGAAAATAAGAAGACCCCAAACCTTTCAGAGAAAAGATCTGGAGCCAGAATGGCACTGAACTCCTCAGCAGAGACTCCCATCGATATAAACCACAGTCATCATCACGGCCAGGTGTGAGAGAGTGGTAAGGCCATTTCCTGCATTACAGCAATATGTAAGCAGGTCCAAGTGTCTACAAGTGGTTACTTAGACAGCTATGAGTCTGGGCTGCCTACAGAAGATAACAAAGGAAAGCGATACAGTTCAAGTCAGTTAAAATTTCAAAGTTGTCTCTGAGGTTCATTCAGACTGAGCTGAGCCACTCTGAGATTTCCCGCTGAGTTCCTGTGCTGGGGTTCAGGTTAGTCCACTTTCTGTCACTGTGACAAAATACCTGAGGAAATCCACTTACAAGAGGAGACACTGATTTGGGCTCATCATTTCAAAGGTTTTGTCCTTTGTCACCTGGAGAAGCAGATTGCCAGGCAGGGATCCTGTGCAGGAACAAAGTGGCTCTAGTTATGGAAGAAAGGCAGCGAGACAAGGGGGTGCAGGAACAAGAGCCACTCCAGGGATGGCCCCGTGTCTGGTGCCTGACTTCCTCCAGCAAGGCCCCACCTGGCTTCCAAGACCTCATGATCTAATCATGTCCCCAAAGCCCCACTTCTGAGCAACACTACAGTGAGGACCAACTTTCAGGAGATGAGCATTTGGGGACATTTCAGATTCAAACCAAAACAGAGTCAAGTGACATTTAAATGTCCAGGCTTAGGCTGATTTTCACATCTTACCTTACAACTTTTTCCTTAAGGGTTTGGGAAAAGCAAGCAAAAGGGAAGACACAGGAATTGGGAAATGCTTGAGTAAGTAGGGAAATCACACTTTGAATATTAACACTTGCCATTCCAGAGGGATGTTTAGGGCCCAGAGATTCCTCTTGGACACTTCACCCCCAACCATTTCCACCTCTGCTTCTACAGAAGTTTTTCAGAAAAACACTGACAGACCTGTGCAGGCAGCATTGTTTGACTCACATTGCCTAGTGCACTGCTTCCAACTTGTGGAGAATACACGATTCTCCACAAACAGCAGCACATCCTGCTCCCCTTTCTTTTCACTAGTTGAGGAATTCCTCCGGCACATATGTATGGAAGTACTCCCAATGCAACCTGTGTTGCTTACCTTTTATGTTTTTGGTAGCTGAAGTACTAAAAAATAAAAACTTTTAAAGAGGGCAAACCGAAATTCTTATTCTTCGGCACTGATGAAGAAATGAGCTTGAATGCAATTTCTGCTTTTTTCAAAACTCTTACTGAGCTCTGAATAAGTGACAAGTAAAAATGTTTTGATTCACCTGCTAATGAGCTGAGAGATGGTCCAAAGAACGAAGAGAAAAATCAAAACCTTAACGTATTTGTTTTAGATGAAAGAAAATGCTGTCAAACTGGTTAAAAAATGAAAATCCAAGTAAAATTAGTCCTTTTGTTGTAGAAATGCAACAGTGAGCGTAGCAATAGGCCAAGAACAGCATAAACAGCCGGAAAGTGACTTTCAAAATTTGCTCACTTAATTCTTAGCGCTGAAATCAAACGTAAGAGGGTCATTAGAGAGACCTTCTGCACTGCTGCACTTAAGCAATTACTGTGTGGAAGCAGCACAAAGATGAATTATTCCTCAGTCCTCCCACACAGCAGTTCGCTCCAAGTAAATGTGAAAGCAGAGCACTGCGTGGCAGGTTGTCCTTCCCTGGGCTGACTGCACGGTAGCACACTGGAAAGGGTGTCACTGAGGATGTGCTCCGGGGCATACAGCACAAACTCAGTATTTTTAAATTCACAGTGAAATTATTTTTATCTAAAAACAATCAATGTCACACACACAAAATAAATGAATCTGGCATTTATTTATCTCAATTCATGGTAAAAATAGACCTGGTTAAACCAACTGCCCTATGAATCAAATCAAAATGATTCAACTAATGAATACCTACCTAACTACTAGGGTTTTGTGCCTAACATTCATAGTAAGCTTTTCCATGGGGTCCCTATAAAGGAAATGATGTATCCTGGATTGGCTAGCAGTTTATAATAGGACTACTTATTCTACTAATACAGATAGACTAACCACTTCAGGACGGTCCACTTTAAAAACAAAGACTGAATCATCGGGTTATGATACAGGATCAAACTGTGTGGAAATAACTTTAAAACTATGCACATGCATAACTATAACCTTGTAGCATATACTTACTAATTTTTTTCAGTATTTAAGTCACTAGCGAAAGGGCACCAAGTTAACACATTCTCTAGTGCCAATCACATATTAATCAACAGAATCCTATTAACAGTGCAAAGGATATGTTTCCTTCTGTAATCTACCTAACCTGGGTGAAAAAGATCAAAAGCATTGCATTCAAACGTGCCTCTTCATAGTATTTAGTGTGAAAAACTGAACTGTGTGAACAGGAAATGCACCTTACGGAGAATTGGACTACTAGTAATAATCCTCCAGGTAGAAATATTCTCTATCCTTGAGCCATCACTGTTAGAAACCGTTTTTAAAATATTTTACAGATATATGTTTTTATTCTTTTTATAGTCATATGGTTTATTTACTGGTTTCTTTTTTGATTTAACGTTTTCCTTTATTTCTAGAATGACTTTTCTAAAAAAAAAAAAAAAAAAAAAAAAAAACCAGAACCGGCGAGAGTACAGAACCCGGAAAAGTTATCGGAAGAGGCTGAGGCTCCGAAAAGTATGGCAATCGCAGGACACCCAGAGGGCTCCTCTGCACCCCGCCCAGCCCGGCCCCAGCCGACCTGCGCGGGGCTGCGCGCTCGCCCCCGCCACTCGGGGCCGCACCGCCAGACGCGCGCGGGCCGAGGCGGGGGCGCCACTCGGGCTGGGCCTCCGCACGTGTGCGCCGCCTCCGCCCCTAGTGCTCCTGCCCGTGCGCTCAGGCTCGCCAGGGCTCGCCGGCGCGGCAGGAGAGTTGGCGCAGAGCTCGCCGCGCCCGCCGCCTCTCGCCCGCCGGCGCCTCCGCTCCCGTGCGCCGCGCTCGCCATGGGGCCAACTGCGGGCGCCTAGGAGTTCGGGCTGCGGAGCGCGCTCAGCCCAGAGCCCGCGGGCGGGCGATGGCATAGCGCGACAGAGGTCCACCTCAAAGTGACCGAGAGGGGCCGGGCCGGTCGACGGAGGAGCACAGCCCACGATGAGTTTCCACCAGGACGACGGGGTGAACAGCCTGTGCCAGAAGGCGCTGCACATCGTCACCGAGCTGTGCTTCGCGGGCCAGGTGGAGTGGGAGAAGTGTTCGGGCATCTTCCCACGCGGCGGCCAGACCGAGGGCGGCACAGGTAACCGCTGCCGGAACCGCGCCCCGTGCCCTCCGCCTCGGCACCCGCCCGCCTACCTCGAGTCCGCTTCCGCGAGCTGCAGCCGCGGGTCGGCAGGGGGTCGGAGCCGGGCCGTCCCCTCTCCCGCCCGCTTCCGGTTCGCCGGGGCCCCGCGCTCTCCGCGCGTCCCGGTAGCACGGACGCGCGAGGGGCGACCCCGACTGGCGCGCTGCTAGACCTCGCGGGACTCGGGCTGCCCGGCTAGTCCCGCGGGGCTCGGGTCACGGCGCGGAGTCCTGCGTGGACGCGGAGAACCCCTGCCGACTCGGAGCCACGCTAGAACTCTGGAGTGGCCAGTGTCCCCGGAGGGGTAACTTTTGGCTGCAACCTGTCGAGCCCTGGCGAGCTTTCCCAGCCGCCTGACACCGCAGGGGTGATTTTCTGAGGCTTCTCCACAGCGATGGGAAGCAGTAGGGATTATGGATCCCGTTTTGAGGCGACACCTAAGGTTTAGGACTCAAATCCAGGAAGTGAAAGAAAGGGAAGAGGTGACAGAGCCTTTCCACGCGGGTTCTCACACATCGCAGCGCACAGGCGTCCTCTCGGGCCCCTGGGGAAGCAAGGGAGAAGAGGGTGTGAAGCCCGCGCAGGTGACAGGCTTCTCTCAAGGTTTGGGGACCAGGGGTAATCACAGCCACCATTTTGGTGACTCCTGTCACGGTGCGTTTGCTGTGCTGTGCTCGGGGGTGACAAGGACACGGGCGTGGGACACTGGAGACGGGCGCCTGGCCTGTGAAGGTCATGTGTTGCATTGCCAACACTGGGTTCCAGGTTTGGGGCGTCCAGCCAGGAGGTGGCCCTGCCTTCCGTAGGGTCTTGTTTCTTCCGGGTGGCTTTCCTCTGTTGCTTGGGCCCCCTGGCGGGGCTGCTGAGTTCAAGGTAGCCAGGGCAACAGGTAAGACCTAGACCGCCTGCCACTAGGAGAGTGGAGAACCCGGCTGGGGAGAAAGCCGCGCCGCGCAGAGTGACTCCCGCGACACCCGCTCCCTAGGGAAGAGGTAGGAAAGGAGAGTGGCGGGGTGGGACTCGGTTTGGTTTGGCTTGGCTGGTGCCTGCCTTTGTTTGCAGGATTATCTACTGGGCTCTGAATTCTCTGATGGTGGAGGGGCTGTTTGCCTTGGGCAGAACCAGAGCCACTGCTTGTACCCGCAAAAGAGTGACACCGACTCTAACTGCTGCAGTCCACACGCCGTCCACACGCCGGAAACTTATTTTGGAAATGTATAAACTCAGCGGAGAAGTCTTCCTATTTATTTGTTCAGTAGGTGTTAAATTCCCGGGAGAGGGCAGAAATGAAAATTGTAAGGGGCAGGGCAAACACTCTGTGGATGTGTGCCACGTGCGTTGTGCTACACAGAAGGAAAGTCTGAAAAGGTGCGACCCTGGGGAGTGGTACGGGATACTTGCTCTGAAATGTCCCTAAATGCTATAAACCTTTAAAGGGAAACCCAGGGCACGGGCTAAAGGCAAAGGACCTGGTGCTGTGGATAAACTTAATTCTTCCGCTTCCCTGCCACGTTGTGATTACACACCAGTGTTTTCCTGCCTGCGGTGAATTGACTGGTAATGTCAAAGACGAGTGCAGGTTGGAAACCAAGTACAGTACAGTACGGTACTAGTTTCTAAATCTTCCTAAAATGTACATCTAAGCAAGTTTAAGGTAAAACAGACAAGGAATTGTAGGAAGCATTCTAAACTTTTCCTGAGCACGGTAAGACGTACTTGTAGTATTAATTTCTTTTAAAATTTCCCTTGGGAACAAAAAGTGAGGAAAAATTAGTCTAAAACATTTGCATGAAACATTTTTCTCCCCTTAAGGGGAAAAGCATTCTATTCAAGTGGAGCCTTTGATTTAACACGTGAACGTGTATTTTGCATGGCTATCTAGATGGGAGATGTTTTAGTTACCTGTGAGATACAAAGAGATTAGATTACATTTCCATTTGCAAATTTCTGCAACAGAGGTAAACTACTTTGATCTGTAAGTAGACTTCCAATATGCACAAATATCTATGAAATAGTTTCAGCGCAATTATATTACCAGCCACCCAGCTTCACACTGTGCTTGTAAGTAGACTTTCTTCTAATTTGTGCCCTTTTGGCCTTTATTGTAGGTCCTTAAGTAAAAGCACTTTCAGTAGCAGATCCTTCTGTTCAGAGCAGTTATTTACTCTGAAAGTAATCAGCCTTGCCCAGATGGTATTAGGGAGTGTTAACACTATAGTGACAGTAACAGGCTTCAAATTTGTACTAGTTCATACAGAAATCAAAGGAAAGCGATTCAAGTAATACCAGTTAAAGACATTGAAGGAGCTAAGAATCACCTATGTAAACATTTTTCTACTGTATTTTAAATGTCAATAAAGAATAAGCATCACTATCTATTACTGACAGTAATAGCAACAAAAATGTTACCTTGTGTGAACTGAGAATCCCCAAACAAGTTAACCAGTCTTACATTTTAGGAAAATTTGTAAGGAGCATCCAACACTAATTACTGTTTGGAATAGTTTAATGGATATATATATATATATATATATACACACACACACACACATATGCACACACACGTATGTGTGTGTGTGTGTGTGTGTGTGTGTGTTACAAGTATACTACAGAGTTCATCATGCACAATTTTAGAAAATTAGATTTTGGTGAATTTTTTTAACACTCTTTTTTACCACTGACTCTCCCCCTTACCAAAGTAGATATATCAACTGCTAAATTCATTTTGTTGTACAACACAATATAATAGAACGCTTAGGTAAAAGACAAAAAACATATACTGTTCTCAAGCATTACAATCACATGTACTATGACTAAAACATACAGAACTATTTTTGGACTGGATTCAAGTTCATTTCTGGTCAGTCTTTCATTGCTGCTTGAATTCTCCTCAGGTTCAAGGCAATCATATTGCTTGAAGACAGTCCTCTACCCAGAATCATTGCTACTCAAATTAAACCCATGTGTGTCCTAAATCACATATCCCAGTTGTATAGATCTCACCTTAATATAAATATTTTAATAAGCACTTAATTCATCAGTGTTGTAATTTTGCATTTTCATACAGTTTTGGAGCTAAAGAGTAAAATAAAATTTTAGGCAAATTTTTGTAAGTGCATCCATAGTTCAGTTTCTTAGGGGAGGCAAAGGTCTTCAGTTTATTAAAAGGAGAGATAATGAACATGGAAGTGATAATGAGTTTCAATAAGTACTTCACTTTAAGAAAGATAACTAAATAAAGATCATATTTCTCTGAGATAAAGACACTTTGGTTCTGTGATAAGGGCTTAAAAAGAATAAGGGGGCTGTATGTGTTTTCTCTACCAACACAAATAATGACTCAATTGATTTGTCATTTTTGTATCACCATGTCTCAGATTTTTACACATTCTGAATGTCTAAATAATTACATTTTGGAAACATGTATCAGTAGAAACTGTCCTTAGAGAGTTTTAGGTAGGAAAAAGAATAATTGAAACATAATGATTTAAGATCTATAGGCAGTTCTGAAGAAGGATATATGAGATCATTCTTCCTTTTCCATACTGTCACTCCATAAAAAAAATGGCCAATTTCTACCATATCTCACTTCAGTGTCACTCTGTTACATTATTAATCATCATTGTAATTTTGCTTTTGCTTTTATGAAAAACATTTGCTTGGGCTACAACTGCAGTTTTTTTGTTGTTGTTGTTTGTTTTTTTTTTAAAGACAAGGTATCACTATGTAGCCCAGGCTGGCCTCAGACACACAGTGATCCTCCTGCCTCAGCCTCCTGAGTACTGTGATAACAGGTGTGCATGACTATGCCTACTGCAACTGCATTAATTTTACAGTTTTTTTAAAAAAAATCTTGGCAGGAGACAAACATTGCCATTAATGTCTAAAAAAATTTCCAATGCCAATTAACATTATCTCAAATTTGAAAGTACTGTTTGGTTCCATTGTGTTTCTACAGCTGGGTCTGTCATAAGACCACATGACTAAATTCTATTAGAATCTCACAGTGTCAGCAGCAGATATGCACAACTTCAAATGTGTACCCTTAAAACTGAAATCATTACGTGTTCATCTGCCCTTTTCTTTTGATATTCTTCCTCCAACAAACTATCTGGAATGTAGACATGCAGTTTTCCATGTTGGACTTTTAAAAACAAAGTGAAAGTTTCTGAATAAGAACAAAAATGTGGAAGAAATAAGGACTCAGGCACCATAGACTTGATCTGTCTGCCCTGGCCTGCTTATGTTGGACCACTTTCTCTGTGTGTGAGTAAAATAAACTAACTTAGGTATTTATTTGAGCCATTGTTACAATAATTATTTGAGCCATTGTTACAATAATGAGAACCATGACCTGCCATAATAGTACTGTCATAGCAGTTGTACAAATAAGAAAATTTCAAAGATAATCCTGAAGTTTTATAGTAGAGCTGAGTGCTTCAGAGTTGAGTGAAAACTGCTGTTTGGAGTTTCATCTCTTCCCTTTCTTTACCATACACAGAGATACACTCTGTGTGGCCAGGCAACAAGGATGAGTAACCAAAGAAACAAAAAACCCTGAAATATCCATGAATTAAATTATGGCTTCTGATTCATTGTGAGAAATCACAGTTTTATACATTTTGAAAATTTGAAGATGAGTAGAATTTAAAAAATGAAAAAGACATCTAAGCATGTTAACTTACGGCAGTGGTATTTGGAATTGAGAGCGTGATAATTACTCTCTGTTTTTTGCAGTTAGGGTTAGGTTATATAAGTAGCTGTATGCACAAGTCACAATGAATAAAATAATGCAAATGTGATTATGTCATTAAGGTCATAAAATGAAGTTCTGCTTTGCCAACAGTTTCTGAGGAATTAAGTAACATGTTTTCTCCTGAGAGTGGTCTTTTGTCAGTCTTCCCAGTACTGTGCGGCCTTATTTTGCTATGCTAAGATAAAATGGTGGGGCACAATATTTATAACTGAAATAAATTAGAGATGTATAGTCAGACAGAGACAAATGGGTAAGTAGACAGCAGTAGAACAATATTTATTCAAATGCATGTAATCAAACCAGAGTTTCAGCAATTTTAAATCTGATTACCTCAGTACCTAATCTAATTTTGTAAATTTCATTAACTCCTAATCTCACCAAGATATAATAGGATAAATGCTGTACAATGGATTCTTTTTAATTATCTGGAGACATTGAAAATTTGAGCTAGAGAGAACTTGGTCATCAAATTTTGCCACTGTAATGGGTAACTTTAATGTCCTGGAAGCAAAGGCTAGCCATTCACAGTGGCCACCCTGGCCTCCTAGTGGTTGGTCCCTTTCCCCCAAGGTTCTTTTCTCTACCTATCCTCCTTTATTTTCATGCCCAAATCCCCAAATAAAAGTTCCTCAGAAACTCTACCCATCAATCTCTACTTATCTGTAAGTCTGCTTGCCCATAAGTTTGGCAAAATACCAACACTGTGTCGTTTCATCCTTGCAATCACTCTCACCTTTGGGGTTTATCACATTCTCCTGGAAAAACAAACCAAAAACCTTCATTCATAGTTAACTCCAGCTACCTCTCTATCCTTATACCATGATCTTAGTGTTTAGAAGGTTTTAAATCCAGGCAGACTGGTCTTACTCCATTAAATCTCAAATTGAAAAGAACCCTAAATTCTGACTTGGCATCCTACATTTTCTTACTCCATTTTCTTGTGTTCTTGAGAGTTACTATTTAAAAATTTTGCATTCTTGTTAAATATCCTGAATTATTTCTGAATAGCCCTAAACAACTGACAGCTTATCTTCTCCTTTGGAGAGATAAATGACTTTGGCATAAACCAGAAATCACTCGAATCACTGCCCCAAGACTGGTAAACTTACCAGAATCAGAGTCCTTCTTTCCCTTACAACAAAGGGATGCTCCAGTTCTTCCACCTTTGCTTCAGATGCCTTCCATGGTGACCTATTTAGGGACTCCAGTGTACATGACTCCACTCCCTTATGGGCTTCAGGGATTCAACTTTGTGTGATCAATTTATGTGTTTCATTACAGACACAATACACAGGATGCTATCCCAGATAATGGGTATCATACGAAATATCTAATAGCTATGAGAAAATAATATTTTTTTAAAAAAAACATTATGCCCAAGACTTTGGGGTAAAAGGATTATAGGCCAATCTATGCTGCAAGGCTAGCAGAGTGAGTGTTTTAGAAGCCCTTAAGAGCCAGTGGCTTCAGTGAAGAGGCACTCTTGGGTCCCATCATGGAAAGATGATTACAGATTTGTCAGATGGCTAAGCTGGAGCAGCAGCTGCCTAGGATCTACATGAAAGAGCTCAAAGGAAATGATGAGAAAGTAGTATTGCTCCGAGTAAGGAGCAGTAGGTGAGAGGTTGGCAAGAGAATGAGCTGATCAGTAGTCAGAGGTCAAGCCACAAAGATACTGTAGAATGTCATGTGAAGTTTGCTGTGCCACAGATGGCTCCATGGAGATCTGGGAGGTAATTAGGCTGAAAGGGTGAGGTGACTGTACATCCCAGCTGCCAGGACCAGACATCCTGCTACCCTGACTTTATTCATACAGCTTTCACTTTCAAAAGTGTCCCACTTTGGAAGAAGTCCTAAACTGTTCTCCCAAATTACAGCACCATATGTTGATTTTGAAAAGAAAGATTTTAGCAGGGAAAAAAAAGTATATGTATGCTCAGAGATTCCACAAGGCTGTTTCCTGACATGAGAACTTACAAAACCAAACAGCATCTTAGAAGCAGTGGCAAAAATTGGGTTATTAAAAAAAATCCTTTGTGGGAAGAGTGTACAAGGTTCCTTCAGGCATGAACCCTAGGCATTTGCAGAAACTGAAAACTACTTCCTTCCTTCCTTCCTTCCTTCCCCTGACCCATGCTGTCCTATAGTTTCTTTATACATTGGCTTTTGGCTCCAACTTGATAGAAAAAAATCTCTTAAAGAAGTCAATTGAGCTGATTTACACAGAGTGTAAAGAGTAAGTAGAGTTGAAAATACATGCAGATTACAGAGCAGCCTTGGTCTGTTTTATGTCACTGTAATAGAATACTTCAGACTGGGTACTTTACAAGGAAAGAAATCTAGTTCTTACAGTGCTAAAGGCTAGAGCACCCAGCCTCAGCATGGCAGCCTCCGGTGAGGAGCTTCATGTTGTGTTTCCATTAAACAGGCGGTACAATAAGAGAGTACAGCAGAGCAACAGAATAGGAGGAGGCAGTGGAACTCACTTGTCTCACCAGCATTCCCCTGTGTGACAACCACTAATCCATTCATGAAAGAAGACCCTCAGGAACGAATCACATCCTGTTTGATCTCAGTTCTCCACAAGATTGCATAGAGGATGAGGTTTCTAATATGTAAACTTTAGGGGGCACATTCAAAGCAAACGTAGAAGCCACAATTCTATTTACTTACCTATCTTTAAACCATAACTAATAACCAAGAAGTGTGTTCCTTTTATATTTTTCTTGTTTTTTCAGGTGATAAGTAAACTAAAATTTAAAATACAACCATGCCATTTTCATTAGTAGAATACAAATGGAAAACACTGAGTGGTTGCCTTAGTAAACAACAGGAAAATATTAATGCCTGTATCACATAATTTCAAATTTAATTTTTTATTCTTATAATTAAGTAGCAATAAAAACTTGGAAATGTTTCAGTTTCTGAATGGAATTCCATTAGCTACAAATTGTATTTTGCTAATCAGGAAGATGTGAATTAAAACAAGGTATTATTTCTCTATTAGATCAGCAAAATTAAAGTACAAGAGTATTTTCTCAAATTGTAGCAACTGATAAATTGATATAATGTTTTTGTTATAGCAACTTTGGGACTCATTTTGAAAATATCTAGTAAAACTAAGTATGTATGCAACCTATTACTCACCACTTCTATTCCAAGGTATTTACCTTAAAATAGCATTTAGAAATACATGCATGAAGAAAAGGTACAAGGAAGTTTGTTGTAGTATATTGTAGTGTTGCGGTCCTAATGTAAATATCAACCATGATAAATTACTACATAATGTTAATTGTTAACATGAAGTTAGACTTCACATATTATTGAGTGAAAAATAAATCAAATTGAAGGAAAAAATGTGTAGTAAGTGGTATACGTAAGAAAAGAGTATCATATAATTGTATGTGTTTTATGGGTTTTGTGTAAGGATTGAACCTAAAGCCTTCACACAAGGGCACACGTACGAACAATATGCCCAGCCTTTTTATTTTTTATGTTTTAAAATTTTTGAAACAGGGTCTTTTTAAAGTGTTCCCTAGGCTGGGCTTGAATTTATGATCCTCCTGCCTCAGCCTCTCAGTGCTGAAATTGCAGGTGTGCACTGCCATGTCCAACTTGTTAACGATTTAATAGGATATATTTTGGTTTCTTAGAGCGAGAGGTGAACAGACATACCTAATTGGTATCAGTGGTCATTTCTAGAGAGGGTTGGAACTAGATTTAAAGTGATAGTTACAGGAAATTAGATATTTTTTATTCATTTAGTAGGGTTTCCATAAAATAATATGCTAGTTTTTGGATGGTGACAACAATGATTTACTCCCAGACAAGACCTGGAGAATAGGGGTTGGGATCAATACTACATTGTTCTGAGCTACTGTCCTTGGTCAGTACATGCCCATCATTCTCTGCAACTGTGACTGTATCCTAACCTTTTCTTAGAAAAGACATCAGTTACATTGAACCAGAACCAACATACATGACCTCATTTAACCTTCAGTACTCACTGACAGTCTTGATGTCAGAATACAGCATAATCAGAATGTCAAGACTTCAAGATAAGAATGTGTTCCAGGGTAGGGGAAATAATTCCTCCAGTAACTTTATAACATTTTTATTTAAAATAAACAGAGTTTGGATTTTATGTTGAGGCCAAGAAACAGTTAGTTGTAAGAGAAAACTATAAAGTTGGTGAAATCTATTTGGTCTTCCATACTTTAAGAATACTATACTATCAAAGTACTAACCTTGATTATCTTTGAGAAGTGAAAATGGAAGTACATAGGGGGAACATTAACTTGTTTTATTAGGTTTTACTATTGAGCAAAATCTTAGATTTATAGAAAAATTAGTAAGAGAGTACATACCTCATATTCAGTTTCTCCTAATATTTATGTCTTATGTTAGTATGGTACATTTGTTATGATTCACCAACTAATATTGTTACATTATTAATTAAAGTCATATTTTCTTAGTTTCTACCCAATGACCTTTTTCTATTCCAATATCCCTTCCACAATATCCCCTTGCATTTTTGTGGTCATATCTCCTTAGCTGCTTCTTGGCTCTATCAGCTTTTTAAACTTTCTTTGTCTGTGTGTGATGACTTTGATAATTTTGAGGAGTACTTTTTAGGTGTTCTGTAAGATGCCTTCTCTTGGAACTTATATTTTCATTATGATTAGACTTGGGTTATGCTTTTGGGACATGAAGACCACATAGGTAAAGTGCTATTTTCATCATGTAATATCACAGCTATATGCTATTAGCATGGCTCATCTGCTTTGGTGATAACCTGAGTAAGGTCAGTCTTGAGTTTCGCCACCACAGAGTTACCCCTTTACATACTGAACCTCTTGAAAGAAAATCCCTGTGTATCGTATACAGCCCACACTTAGAAGTGGGGTGTTAAGGCTGGAGCAGCCCCATAAATTCTTTGGAAATCTTCAGTAAAGGAATTTTCTTTCTTCTACCTCATTTATTTGCTTATCCATCCTAACTTTTTAATGATGTTTCTTTAAACCCCTTTATATAATACACATGCATTAATATTGTAATTATTTTAATAAAATACTTTAAAGATATATAGATAATAATTTATCTTAGCCCATTCAGGTTTCCATAATAAAAAAAACCGCTGAATTGAGTGGTATATAAATAACAGAAATTGATTTCACACATACTGGTCCAAGAACAAGGCACTGGAATTCCATGTCTAGTGAGGATCTTTTATCGTCTGTTTTCTGTTACCATAAAAGAACACCCGAGACATGGGTTGTTTTGTTTTGTTTTGTTTTGTTTTGTTTTGTTTTTGTACCAAGGGTTGAACTCACAACCTAGCACTTGCAGGGCAGGCACTTAGGCGGCTGAGCTAAACCCCTGGCTAACATGGTCATTTATGAAGGTAAGAGTTTTATTTTGGCTCTTGGTTATGGAGACTGGGAAATTTAAGATGACATAGTGGGATCTGGTAAGGACCACATGCTGCTTGAACTCACAGCAGAAAGAAGAAGGGCGAACAGGTACGTGCTAGGGGAATAGAATCTCAGGGGCCACCTCATTTTGTAAAACTCCGGTCTCAGAGTCAGTAATCAAGTCCCCACAGAGTGGGAACTCGGGCATGACAGCAGTGCTATTCAAGGGAGCACTACCCCGTTACCCAAATGCATCAAAGTAGGCCTTACCTCCCCACCTGCTGCACTGAGGCCTTAAGGCTCCAACACAGGAACTTTGGAAGAAGCCAGAGCAGGGCCTCTTCCTGGTTCATAGAGGCAATTTCCTCTATCCTCATCTGGTAATGGTCAGAGGTGCTTCAGGCCTCAAGATTCTGGCCCAAAGCTAATCACCTCCCCAGAGGTTCTTCTTCCTAATCCTATCACCTAGGGTTAGAATTCTGACATGTGAATTTTAGGGGGACACAATTATTCAGACCACAGTAAAATTCATTAACTGAGGAATTAAAAATTAGGCGATACAAAGTTATTAGAAATGACTATGGACTTAGAAAGCATACCTAATAATATACCCAATCAGGATTAGTCACGTCATTCTCATTTATACTGCAGAAAGCAGTTAACACACATATTTAAAATGATTTCTGTTTCTGGCTTAGAGAATGAGATGGTTCATCTTCAAATCAAAGATGAAGCAACCAGAAGCATTTCATGTTGTGTGTGGGTTTGGAGTTTACCTTCACAGGTTCGAGGCAGACTCCAGCCTGCCAGTCCTTAGGGGTGAAGCCTTGACTCCCTTGTTTTGTAACTTGGAAATATTCCACCCATGTCATGTGATTCCTGTATGCAATTAGAAAGCTTTTCTGGGGTGAAACTTTTCAAAGATACTGTATTATCTCACTGCTTCTGCCCCTTGGTGGTCAATACTGACGGATATTTCTCTGCATTCTCTGTAATTGTCTTCCAGATATTTCAGTCAGCCTGTTAGCAGTTGTCGTCAGCTTCTGTGGCCTGGCCTTGTTGGTTGTCTCACTTTTTGTCTTCTGGAAGTTGTGCTGGCCATGCTGGAAAAGCAAGCCCATGACTCCAAATGCCAGCACCCTCCCACAGAGTATTTCCAGTGCTCCCACAGAGGTTTTCGAGACTGAAGAGAAAAAAGAGGTTAAAGAAAATGAAAAGCCAGCGCTAAAAGCTATTGAGCCTGCAATAAAAATTAGCCACACTTCTCCTGATATTCCAGCAGAAGTCCAGACTGCTTTAAAGGAACATTTAATTAAGCATGCGCGTGTGCAGAGACAAACTACTGAGCCTACTTCTTCATCCCGGTGAGAAAGGACCCTGTCCACTAAGCCATCTGTGTGCATGTGTGTGAGTGTGCTTGCATGTGTGGTGTGTGATTTCACAAGAGCAGAGGACTAAAGTGGGAAGACAGAAAAGAAAAGAAAAACCAGAGCAATGGGGGAAACATGGAAAACACACAATTTAATAAAGAAAGAAAGGGTAGGGCAGAGCAACTGAGGACTGCAGATGGGAACAGTTCTGGGAAAGGGACTTTGGTAGACTTGGAGGCTTCTGTAAAATCATGTCACATAGATTATTTAACTTGTTCCTGGAAATATCCTTGCTTGATAATTCCCAATAGTAGTCTGTAGATTTAATCAGCCAATAAATATTGAAAAAATCTAGCCATTTGAAATGTATATAGTAAAAGCACAGCAACCAGAAACTAGTAGTGTACAGTCACTATGAAAAGAGACTTATGATTAGTGTACAATTATTTAGCACCTGTGCTTTAACACAAATTAGCTAGAAGATTTCATTGCTCATTTGAGGTCATGTAAACCAAACTGTTATCCTGGGTAGTTCTGCTAGAACCTGAATATTCTGAGCACACCAGAAAGGTGCCCACAAGACAAGAAGAGTTCCTTAAGAAACTTAATTCCTAACCAAACCTGGAAAAGACAGCAAAAGTCTGTTTGGATAAAAATAATTTTCCACAACATACACAAATTGTATTAACTGTAAGGGTAAAAACACTGCTGAACGGACATTTTTTTCTGCTATCTATAGTTATTAGGGGGGTAACTGCCATTGCCAGCTTATTAAATTACTTCCTAATGCTCTCTCTACACTGAGGGTATATCTGTGCTTTTTGACAAAACATACTCTGGTGAGTTTAGAAATCTATCCCGCTGAACAACTGGATTATGTTTGCTGCCAGGACTGAAAGACTATTCAACGTATCTTTTATGTAAATAAAATAAGATTAGGTTTTATAAATAAATTGCCTGTATGTGAAATGTAGTCTCAAGAGATAAGAACAATTGTTACTCACTGTTGAAATGAATTTTTTGATAAGAAAGATGGATGAAGGTGTCTTATCTATGCTATACTTTTCTATGCTGCTTACATTTTGCAACCAAGGCATGTTTCATGTTATTATTTTGAGAAGAATTTCTGAATAGTGGCATTTAGGATCATTTAAAATTTATTTTTTTCTAGCTCTTGGTTAATGTAACCCAGTAAATGTTAATTTTAACTATGGGTACTTGAATATAACATATCAAATAAGCTACTTTTCTTTAAATGTTCTAGAAATGAGGGAAAAAAGCTTTTGGAAGAACTTTTTTTAAAAAAAAATTGTGCTTCTGTTTAAAGTGATCTTGCATGATTCCTTGATTATTAATATTATTATTCCTGAAAATTAGAGCCAAGTATGATATTTAATTTGTAAGAAGCCTTCAGATGGTCAAAAATTTTAGTGTAAAAAACTTTAATTAAACTACAAAGCTCTTCCAAAATATAGTTATCCTCCTTTTAAGAGGCCTTCTAAGACGCCCAGTGAAAGCTCAGCAAATACTGTATTTTTTCTTATGCATATGAACCTATAACATCAGTTGATTGATTAAACCAATACCTATTTAACAAATCAATCAGGCTCAGTAAGAGATTAGTAACAATTGAAAAATAAAATAGAGGGCTGGCGATTTAGCTCAGCGGCATAAGCGCCTGCCTGGCAAGTGCAAGGTCGTGAGTTCAATCCCCGGTACCGCAAAAAAAAAAAAAAAAAAAAAAAAAAAAAAAAAAAAAAAAAAAAAAAAGAATGAGAACAAGGCGTAAAGGTATGTGATTGTAGTATCATGTAGCACATTTTACTGTACAATACTCAACCCTTTTGTGTTGATGTGAGATAGTGGAGGGACTGCATAATTCAGTCAATAATGTAAGCTTTATGCTGCAGTATTGGGCTACTATCAAATGGGACTACTTAAACACAGGTGTCGTGACAGTAAAACTGAGCACACAGTGGCTGCTAAGGGACTGTGAGGTGAGGAGCATATGCAGATGGATATGCTGAACAGATGATCCATGTCCTTGGTGGAAGGAGGCAGAGTGGTGAGAGTTCATTACACTCCTCTGAATGATGTCAGTTTAAACTTCTAAATTGCTTATTTTTGGAATATTCTAGACATTAGTTAGCCACTGGGAACTCAGACAGTCATCTGAAACAGAGAAAAGTAAAATTAAGGCTAAGGGGAACTACTGTATTAAAAAAAAGCTACAAATACCTATCAGTTTATTCTTCACAATTACGCACTTCTTTTAGTTGATAAGTACCTGTCACTTACAGAAACTCAATTAATGAACACATACTGAGTTAATCTGTGCTTTTGGAGATCTCAGAATTTCTATCTCCAAAATGTTACCTGTTGAATAAAGAGACAGTTTCTCTGGTTAGCCCTAGCTAAAGCAAAATGAAGGGATAAATGCAAAAAATTTTATGAAGACTTGTCTTTGGTACAGACTTGGCTTCTGGAAATTATAGACACTAGTAGTATAGATGCATCATTTTATCCTTGGATTTCACAGTAATTATGTGAAATTGAAAACCAAAGGGGAGGAAAAAACTTTCTTTCAATCTGAACAAACACAAAATTAGATTGTACATGTCTGATATTTTCCAAGAGGGAATAATACAATATAAATGTATTTTTTGCTATATTTTGATATCATTTCATCTGCTTCTTTGAAATTTCCTTCTTTACTTGGATGGTTGGAGACAAGAGAGGAAAAATAGGTATTTTAGGACTCTTGTGATTTAGTTACCATGCCACATACCCTTGTTGTTACTCCTGCACCAACCAGCATGAACTATTATTAATAATCTCCATTAGTTGTGAGTTAACTGAAGACCAAAGAGACTAAAAACTTTTGCCTGAATTCAGGCAACTGGCAAGAGTTAAGAACTCAAATTTATTCTGATTAATGGAACACATTTGGTTATAAAGTCACCTGAAGACCTTTTGCTCAGAGGTGAGAGAAGAGAAGCCTTTCTGCTCTTTTACTCAATTAGTCGTTTGAAATTGGGTGTGGTTGTTATGAATGACTAGAGCCTTGATTCCAAATTGGTTTGACCTTGGGTGAATTCCTTGCAGAAAACTTGATTACTTTTATTTCTCAAAAACTCTCATCTACAGTAATTACTTCATCATACTAGAAATTACCTTTATTTGGAAAGGAAGAGGAAATTGCACAGTTCGTTATACATTCCCCTTGGGCATAGAGATGGAGAATACGTTATTATAAATTAGATTATTCAGCTCAGTGCCAGCTTTTCTTTAAGACAAGACAAATCAAACCTACCTGCATGTGCGTGCATACGAACACACACACACACACACACACACACAGACACTTACACACACACACAAAGTAACTTGCATGTTTGGTTTCCTAACCTTTATTAGGCTCAGCTCTGCTTTGCTTTGGGGACTTCCTTTTATGTGATTCAGACAGATGATAACACACACTTTCATTTATTATTTTTCTCTGTACTAGAATAACATTCTGGTAGTTCTTGAAGTTAGCAGTATAGCTGGAAACTGCCACATATCCCAATTTCTGATCTATCTTTTAAAATACATGGTGTTTGATACCTTCAGCCTGTCTGGGAACCAAGTGACCCAGCTGGCGTTCATGAATTTATTCATTACTAACACTCTTCTGATGCCCATTTTGCTGGGTATTCATTCATCCAGTAACCTTATTCAATATATACTTACTTCTGGGTGCAGCCGGCATGTTCTGCACATTCTCTCCACTCTGAAAAGCCTAAGGAAAAGAAATGTACAGTATTATGTGAACCTAAGATCATGTGATACTAACTTCATTCTAAAGTATTATGCAAAGATCTACCGTGTGGTGAAAAACTAAAACTCAAAACTTAGAGAAATTATTTCTAGCTGAGTCACAAAGAGATGCCATTAACCCGAGGCTAAAAAATACTGGGAATTCATATGTGCATGACAATTGAACGAGAATGTACATCCCAGAAAAACACATTATTCACGAAAAGTCCTACAACAGGAAATCTTGCTATGAAAACAGCGGAGAAGCTACCTTGATCAGAAAATCGAATTGAGTAGGAAATGATGGAGGATAAAGTCAACTAGATTTAAAGTACAGGGAACTTTTAAAATCATTGCTCAGATGTCCGGGGGCTGTCCTGTCAACAGTATTTGCAATACAAGTCAGTTGGATAAGAGTTATGCTTTAGAATACTATTAATATGGCAGTGGCTTATAGGACAGACTATAGGGGAAGACATCTGTATAATTCGAAATTACTATAGTATTTCAGGCATAATGAAAATCAGGAAATAGCAAACAACAATAAAAAAAGAGAAACTAGAAAATCAGTAAGGGATCTAGGATCCCTTATAAAAACTCAAGTGACACTTCTGTCTTTCTATGTCTTCTAAAAACCTGACATTGAAGGCTGTCATGAGCTAACCATACCAAGGTGCCATTATAACATTTTGGGTTTTTTATATACCCCAGACATACAGATCTGTGCTGTTTCTTAAACAGAAAAATCTGTATTCATTTCTGTGTTGCTTTTTCGCTGCCTAAGGAATCACTAGAGAAAATCAGGATATACTTGTTGAATTAAACAATTAATAAATGAAATCAGTGACCTAATCTTGTCTATCCAAACAAGATGTTTCATAGCTGCTCATGAGAGAGGTACAGGGCCTATTTATCAGCCCCTTAAACACCTCAACTCTCATTGCCTGTATATTTTTTTTTTCATGTGCTTTCTTTGTCTAAATGCTGACCTTTTTTTAAATCTACTATAAGATTCACAGAGAATGCACCTGAGAGTCTACTTTTCTGCCCAATTATAAGCTATTATCTTTTGTTATTTAAATCTGTAGTTACAAGCTAGCAATTAATTAGTCTCTTACTATTGAGCTCCAGCTATTTGCCAAATTAAATCCTAAATTGTCAGAGAACAAGGGTGCGCAACCTTCTCTCCTGCCCCATAATTTCCAGCACTATGTAGGGACCTCATAAGCATCAAGTGCAAGCTGTGGATTGATACATTATCACTTCATTTGCTCTTTTGAAGACAGAATCATGTGGTGAGGTAATGCAGCTCCTCTTAGAAGGTTAATGATGGCATCCGCAGAGGGATGAGTACTAGAACCAATTTCTGTACATTCATTAATGCTGCAAAGATCAAGTAAATAGTGGCAAAATAACATGTTGAGGATAAAGAATACCTAAGTTTGTCCCTATTAGAGAGGATTCTTGGTACCTACTGAAAGTAATTAAAAAACATAATAGGAATTCCAATTTAACATGAGCAAAAGCAGGGAAATCTACATAGGAAAATAAATCACTGGCTCATTATGCTGATGGATTTATGAGCTATAGTTGATTACAAAAGTAATTATTATAGTAGCTATTTTGGATTTACTGTTATCTTGCTTTGAAGTCCTATATTGCATTCATTGTTGTATTTTATTGGTTCTATTCTGTTCTGTTTTGTTTGATTTTCCTGTGTCTGATGTTATGGGCAGTTATTTTGAAGACTACAAAAAGGCATTATAGTAGCCATTGTTGATTTCCTATTATTTTGTCTTGAAACCCTGTATCACTTACACTCTTTTGTTTTGACTGACTTTATTCTGTTTTATTTTGCTTGGTTTTGTTCTCTTTCAAATAAAACTTTTTTTTAAAAAAAAAAAGGTAATTCTTAAGATCACACAGAGTGCCAGAAAGAATACTCTATGTACTTTATTAAAGAAAATGAAGGATTACATAAAAATAAACAGCATCTCATAGCTTTCTTCACTGTAAAAGATTTTTTAAAAATTAAGTTTCTCTCAAGACATAGTAAAAATTGAAAGTATTCATTCCAGGCAATTGTAAGGAATGAAAAGTAAGAGGTTACACAAATGGGGAGGTTAAGAGATAGGCAGCCAGCTATAATATCAAGAGGCAGTGCTTCTCCAGAGTAATGGGAAGACCTGTGTTCTAGCTTCTTGAAACAGAAGTTCATAAATCATCCACTCAATGAAAATGTGTGTTTGCTTGCTTCTTTCTGAAATGGGGTAACTTTGAACCAAGGCCGGACACACAACCTTACAAAATAGATTCAAATGGAAGAGTTTGGTTTCTGGCACTAATAAGTATTTCTTCTACACATGCACTAATTATAACTTGACTGGGCACTTTTTCTTTATGATACACTTCTTCATGATAAGCTCTATTGTCATAAATTCTAAGAGACAGTTCCTTAGTCCCAGCATATGTTTATTATGAAACACATAAAAAGATGAAAAAGTACTTAAATGTCTGACATTATAAAGACTCAAGTCTAGTAATAGGATTGAGGAGCAGAAGACAGATACGATAATAGGTCATTTCAAAGCATTAGTCACAATATGCTGCAGGCATTAGATGCAGAGCGGTGGAGGCAGTGACGATGAACCTTTTAGAGACAAGTGCTCAGGCTGCAACCCAAAACACACTTGTTCATCCCAAAGTGGCAACACTGCAATTAAACCCGAATGCTGAGGTTTTGGTTTAGAAAAAACCCTCACGCACTAACATCTTTTGCCTTTAAAAGAACATGCGTGCCATAGGTTCACTGCTGCTACTTGTATAATACAGGCAGACTAAGCTGAAGGACTAAGCTTTTTTCCAAAGCCCAGCTGGCTCACTACGTGAACACATGGTAGTTGGAAACATTCTAAAGTAAGGGAAACCCTAAAATGGTAAACTCTGTGCAAATACACAGCACTGAAATACAGAATTAAGATCAAAAAAACTTAGGTACCTGGTAATTCTTCAAAGTTACTTCATGCCTCTAAAATACATAATTAAAGTCAGAAGACTCTCTGGGATTTCAGTAATATTATAAAATAAGTTCTTAGATTTATTGTTATGACCAGTTGTTCTTGAGAATTCATTTTAATATTTAAGGCCTCATTGTATATTTACTTCTTGTTTTGTAATATAAAATAGTATATTGTCAGAACTTTATTTGTGAATCAATAATTGCCAAAGAATATTTTCCAAACTATTTACTTTATATGCACCTCTTTAAAGGTGTTATATAAAAAGAAATTGCTTATCCTTTATGATATTTTCTGCTTTCTTCACTTGGAAAAAGGTCAAGACAAGTATTTTTAAAATAACTGAATTTTGCTTTATTCACTGCTACTAAAGAAAAATCGTGGGTATGGTGGCATTTGGGAGGCTGAGGCAGGAGGATTACTGGGAGTTCAAGACCAGCCTGGGCTACAAAGTGAGCTCACAGCCAGCCTGAGCTGCATAGCGAGAGCCTGTCTCAAAAAAAAAGGAAAAGAACAATTGCCTGTCAATATTTTGTACAGAATAAAGTATAGCATTTAAATAGATTTTAATTATTGCATTATATACTTGAGACTAAACTCAGTTATTTTTCCAGTTTTTAACATTACTTTTTAAATAGTCATGTCACTAAATTTTTCAACAAAAATTTTTAATCATTTTATTTATTCAGTAAAATGTATTAAACACTATGTGCCAGACATGTTTTTGATATCTGACACAGACTAGGGAAGAAAACTATCAAAAATCTCACCCCCTTCTCTAGAATTAGGAAGCAGTCTATCAGAAAGTAATAAATTCTAAACCAGGCATGTGGCACAATCCTATAATCTCAGCACTCTAAGAGACTGAGGCAAGAAAGTCACAAGTTCAAGCCCAGCCTGGAGAACTTAGCAACTTAGTGAGCTCCTGTCTCAGACAAATAAAAAAGGTTGGGGTACAGATCAGTGCTGAAATCCTAGGTTCAAACCCAAGTAACACCACCACCAAACAGAAATTATAATAAATTCTATAGAAAATAATAGCACAAAGATGGATTGATAAATCTGAGTGGGAAATGGTGTTAAAATCTCAACTATGGTATCAGGATTTATATTCCTACAAGGCTAACATTTGAGCAGATACATTGGCAGAGGAATGTATAATGAAGCATCTGAGAGAGTTTTTTTAGAGAGAGGAAAGCCCATAACCTGACTCAGCCTTCCCACTCAAAAGTGATTTGCCAATTATTGAGTAATACGGGAAGCTACTAGATGGTTTAAGTCAAAAGCATTCCTCTGTCTGACTTTTCAGGAATAGATTCTGAGGGCAGGAGCCAAAGGACAGAAGCCCCACAGGGAGGCTGTAGTCCAAGCAGAGGCCACTGAGCTTGAAACCTGGGCAGTAGCCGTGGACAGCAGTGTGCACTGACTGGTGTCCAGTTATATTTTGAAGGTAGAAAAGGCAAAATAGCCTGGAATATTAGCTGGGGCGTGTGATTGAAAAGGGAGGCATCAGGATGGTTTTGATGTTTTGGCCTGAGCACCTGGAAAAACTGTGTTGACACAGACGAGACTGTGCGTGGAGTGAGTTTGAGAGGCCAAAACAGGAGATCTAGACCTCTTGATTAGAAGAGGCCAAAACAGGAGATCTGGACCACTTGATTTGAAGTATCCCATGGCAATTCTAAGCTGCAAAGGCAGAGTAAGCAACTGGAAAAGGACTCTGGAATTCTGGGGAGCACCTGTGATACACAGGAGATGTAATTTAAAAATACAGTGTGTGTTTAAATTTAAAACCAACTTTTATAGTAAATGACACATTGCCATTAAGCAACCTTCCTTCAAGCACTTTCCCCATCAGTTTTGCCACTTTCTAAAAGCATTCTGGAAGTCCTGTAGCTGCACTGTCATGGCTGCTTCAATGTCCTAAATTGATTCAAAATTTTTACTTTTTGGGGTTATTTTGACTTCGAGACAGAGCCAAAAGTGGCATGATACCAAACTGGTTGAAAAAGATGGATTAGCAAACATTGAAATGCTTTTTGAGCATGCCTTCCTGTTGGATAGCACTTAGGAGCAGCATTCACCAGAGTTTTTATCCCACCTCATAAAGACTCAAAAGAGGACTTCCAGAACTGCTTCATAAAGTGGCCAGAACAATGGGATAAGTGTGTTTGAAGAAAGGGGGAGTATTTGGGGGGATATTAATGTCATTGTGTCTTTAATTTTAATAATTTTTTGTTTAACCAAACACTCTCTTGTTTATACTTTATTTTAAAGAGGATAAAACAGACTAAAACCAATCAAAACAAATCAGTGTAAGAGATACACTAATTCAAAACATTACAAAATCAACAATAGTTACCATAATGCCTTTTGATATCTTCAAAATAGCTGCAGATAACTTCAGACATAATAAAAATCAAACAGAACAGAATAGAAACAACAAAAACAAAACAAAAAGTGTGATAAAGTATTTCAAAACAAGCCAATAGTAAATCCAAAATTGCTACCATAGTATATTTTGTTATCTTGAAATAGCTGCTCTTGCCATCGGATTTAACATAATCAAACAAAACAAAAGAGAATAAAACCCAGCCCAACAAACCAATGGAAACAATGTGGGACTTCCAAAACAAGACCATAGGGAATCAACAATGGCTGCAACCCTCAGAAGATTCCACCTAGATGCCACACTGTGGACTGCTATCCTCTGAACCTATGATCAGAGCGCTGACCATAGACCTACAATGTTAATTTTAACACCAAAGCACTACAGGCATCCAATTGCATTTCACCTGCATTGGCTATCATCACAGCCTGTGTTTCTCTGGATAAGCCAGTCACTTACGCAGTGGGGCAGATATAATTGGTACTTCTTGTTTGCCAGCGCATGTACCAGAAGGGGCTGGGTCTGGCTGTTCCCAGTCTGGTGAGGGCCCATGCATGGAGCTGATTCCCAGACTGGGCTTGTTTGCTAGTGTGGCCTTGTCCTCTCTTCTCCAGTCTGAAAATGACCCTGACTCATGGGAAGAGGCTTGCGTCTGGCTCTTCCCTGTCCAGCGGCAGACTGCACATTGCACTGGTTCCAAGAATGGGCTTGTCGGTGTGGCTTTGTTCTCTCTCCTCCCAGTCTGACACTCTTTTTGAATCAGCCCCTGAATATAAACATGGGGTCCTCAACATATTAATTGTTTCCAAAGCCAGGTGATGTTATCAAAGAGATAAATGCAGAGGAAAGACCAGAGATGAATCTTTGAGCAAATCCCATAATTACATCATTAGGAACAGCAAATGAGAAGTGGAGAAATAGAGTCATAAAGTAACCAACATAAAGAAATAGAGTCATAAAGTAACCTGGAAGCCAGGCAAAGAAAAACTATTAACAACCAGGGGTGGCCAGCCGATGACAAGGTCAGGAGTGGTGGGGATTGTCCGTCGACCTAGAAGCTTAGCAATGTGGCAGAGACATCACTGACATTTTCAGGAGCCATTATGGAGGAAAGGGGCCCTAGAAAACTCAAATCAGAATAGGTTAAATATACAGTGAGAAAAATTAAATTAGCCAATGAAGAGATTCTCTGGCAAGCGTGAGGTCGTGAGTTCGATCCCCAGTACCCAAAAAAAAAAAAAAATTCTCATTAATTATTTCAAGGAATTTTGCTGCCAAAGCATTTGAGAAGCAAGAGCAGTAAAGAGCTAGAAAGTTCAGTGAATAGAAGAATCTTTTAAGACCATTTTATACTCCACTCAGGCAACCCTTCCAATTTTCCAGACCTGCAATCCACTTATTACATCACCATGTCCCATTTTTTAATTCTTTGACATTATTTTTTCTTCAACTCAGTTTCAATTTCATTAGCACCATTCTCCTGCATGCATCCTTGGTTCCCTTGTTTTGCTTTTCCTTGTCAGGCAAAGTAATAGCTGAGGATGAATCACTGTGTATGCACATGTGCAAGTGAACATGACATAATGAAAAACACAACTCTTGGATCGAATTTAAATGTATGACCATATTACTCATGTAAGTGGTAATGCTGACACAGCAATCTATTTTTTCTCTTAATTTTCTAAATTCCCAGGAGTGTTTGACACTCTTTCACCTTTCTTCAAACTTCTATAACTTTTTTAAATGAAAAAAGAACAAAAATGATGATACAGAATTTCAGAACAATATAGTAGGAGATTAACAGTAGTTAATATATTGCATATTATCTTCAGAGTTGCTATTCAGATTACAAGATATAGGCATGAAAAAAAATGCTCACACAATGAAAGCACAAGCCTTTTTTTTTAATGAACTAACAGATTAGTAGTATAGACTTTTCCCTTCTTTCTTTTCTCCTTTCCCTCATCCCAGTTGCTGCTTTTCCTTTTGAGCAGTTTCTTCCCCTTTCACTTGCACAATATCTATTGTACATTTTGGATTCTGTTTACTTTTACAACCCAAATGCCTATCAACCGCAAAATGGATAAAAAAGATGCGGTACTTTTATACAGTGGAGTACTGCTCAACTATAAAAAGCGATAAACTTGAGGCAAACTTCTATACTTTGCCTTCCCTCACACTCAATTTTTAAAAATGACTTGAATTCTATTTATTGAGAGAAAAGAATGGAAGCCTCCCACAGACTCTTATCACATCGGTTCTCTTACTAGCAGCTGTATCCAAACACTGACCCTCCTGATTGATGCGAGATTAACTATCCAATGTTTTAATCCAAACTAAAGCTTCCACTAGTATACTAGACTTCATCTTCCCTCATGTCTCCTTTAAGAAGGCTCCTCTCCAATTCCTGCATTGTTAGTTCTGTTTGATCAAATTTTTCAGCCTAAAAGCACACCATGATCCTTCTAGTATGAAAGAACCTAGAAAAATAGACGAAGATCAGAGAGAAGCACACCTGAAATTGGAATTGTGTGGCGTTTGCAGTTAATAATAATTATAGCTTGTTGTGGACATGGCAGTGCCTAAGGCCAGTGCAGAATATCTCTGGAGGAAAGGAATACACTGAGTCCAAACACAGGCTGTTGGAAGGAATATACACATTGCTAGGAATTAGAAATACTGTCAAAAACCGTTAGCGAAGCCAGAAGTAAAAATATAATGAAGAGTAAAGAGAGTGAGTTGGGCGTCAGTGGATGACTGAAAATAAGTGATGATAATGAGGAGGTGGTTTGTTGAGGAGCTTCAGCTGGGAATAATGATTCACGGGAGAATGGTATAGAAGGAGTGATAAGAAAGAGGGGCATGAACAGGGTGTTTTCTCCCCAGACACCCCTGAGAGGACTACAGAGGGAGTGACACCGCTTAGGAAGAGTCACGTTTCTACCCGCAATAAGCCAAGACATCCAGACAAGATACTGATAATGTAGAGGTCAACTAGCAGTTTTGTTTGTTTGTTGTTGTTGACATTTTTAAAGAATCCATTTACTCACAAAAAAAAATCCATTGTGGTGCTTTACACAACTTTGTCTGCCTTCATAGGTGTAGTGCCTTACATAATATAAGCTCACATAGTTGTGTAATAATTAAGTCACGCTTGTCCTGGCTTCAAATTACATGGGATAAAACAGCAAACAAATGTGAACTTTGTTTACCAGAAACTTGATTTAGGCTTATCATTTGAGCCTCCTTTTACCTACAAAGTGTGGCTATAATTTCTAATATGACAATCATTTCCAGTGCAGTTTTTAATATGAAGATAAAAAGACATGTATTCCTTTTAAGTATAATGCATAAGTAAACAGAATACGGCTGATACTTTTGCCTTTTCCCTATGACTTCTGAAAAATATCTAAAGTTAACTTACTAGATGATACAGACATTGGAAGAAAGGGATAGGACAACTGTTAGGGACTAAGAAATGAATTTGTGCAAGGGTCTCCCTAGTCCTGGACACCCTCACACGGGGATGATTTGTGTGTACTGTCTCTGCACCTCCAAACAGGGACCCCAGATTTGAATTTGTCAAAACTAAAGTTCATTATGATATTCTCACCTTGACTTCTTGCATCCTGAATTCGAATAATAACAAATAGCAATACAAAAGATGATTATTTTCAAAGTCATCTATAATGTTATTTTTTTTTTACAAAAACTAGAAAAGAACTATGTTATAGATGAGAAAAATGAAACTCAAACAAGTGTAGTGATGTGTGCAATGTTTCCTTTCCTACAAACGGCACCAGTGTCAATCTGCTGTGGGACACCAGTTCTGTACTTTTCCCACACTGCAGTACTTTAATGTTGCACTCA
>PVJX010013874.1:0-46347 GCA_004027295.1 Dolichotis patagonum
GCAACGTATTTCCACTTGGATTGGTCCTTCACCATTTAAACTTTACCAAGTTATTTACTCACCCTAACTTCACTCACCTCAAAGTCTCCTAGATTTGTTTCTCTTCTTGCTCGAGTACTTTACCCTAGAGCAGAAATTGGCAAGTTCTTTTTCTCTAGAGGGTCAGACAGTAAATATTTTAGGCTTTGGAACATACAGTGCTGCCACGACTGCTTGGCCTTCCCATTACCACGGGAAAGAAGGCAGGGACCGTATGTAAATGAATAGCAGAACTCTCTCTCGATAAAACTTTATTTCCAAGAGCACAGGTACGAAGTTTGGCACTGCCGTCCATACTTCTGATCTTGTAGCTAGAACAATTTTAAGAGGAACATAGTGTGATGTCTGCTGAAGTACCATACACAGGAGGATTTTTTCTCACGCATTCAAGTGATAATGCATCTGGGAAGACTGCGGAATCGAGTATGTTTCACCATCACTAAAAATAGTTTCCAGCTGCAGGAGTGCAACAGAGTGGTAGAAATGTGCTTGGCCTGGGTGACTCCTGGGTTCAGTCCTCTCTGCCAAAAAGTAAAAATAAAGAAATATAGTACCCCACGCTCCAGCACGGCACTGAGCAGCCTGGTCCTGCAGTGCTTGTTAGGTGGAGGCGATTTGCTCTAAGCTCTAAAAGCTATTTGAATTTTACTCTTAAACTTGGATCTTTTACCTTTCACTGTAATATATACATGTGTGAGTTTCCATTTACTTTTTTGGTTGTTTTTGTTTTTTTGTTGCTGTTGTTTGTTTGTCTTTTTGAGACAGGGTCTCACTATGCAGTTCCGGCTGGCCTTCAGCTCACTCTAGCCCAGGCTGGTCTCAAACTCACAACAATCCTCCTGCTTCAGCCTCCCAAGTTCTGGGATTACAGGTGTATGCCACCACGCCCGGCTCCCAGTTACTGGTTTTGTTTCACATAACGTCTTTACATGAGATCTTTTTGCTTAATTCCATGAGTATCTTTCCTGATCCTCATTTTTATCCCATTCTGATTCCTCTAGGAAGGTCCTGGACGTCATCACCTAGCTTTCTGATTTATCCCCCTGCCTCCATGAGCCACTGTGCCCTCTCTTGAATTCTTTGTTTAAGCCATCATATTTCACACACTCAGTGTTTCCAGTGGAATTTTTTATTTATCTTTATGAGTCTGTGTTCGCAGTGTACAACATTTACATTCTCTGTGTGGCAATGGTGTGCACTGGACACATCCTTCCTTTCCTCCTGCCCCTCCCCCTTTTCCACCCTTCTTCTATCTCTTACTCTCCTGCCCATTTGAGAAGGATCTGTCTCCCTACATCCTGTCAGCTGTCTTTCATTTTTCTCTTTATTTATACTTTGAGTTTCTCACCCAGGAGAAACTGTGCAGTATTTAAGCTTGTGTGTCTTTATCCCACTTAGCATTATGGTCTCAAGGTCCATCCTTGTTCTTATAAATGACCATGTGTGTTCTTCTCTGTGACAGAGTAGTACTCTACTGTGTGTAAAGGCCACACAACGGTATTTATTTATCTATTGATCTGTTCATGGGCATATAGGCCCTTTCCAAGATTTCATATACTTTACAGTGAGTGTGCTAAAATATAGAAAAATCAGATGAATTTGCATTCCTAAGAAAAGAAAACTAAGAACAAAGTATCTAATGTGTGATGATTAACAGAAACAGGAGAGAAGGGGGGTGTGGTCAGAGAGGGAAATCTGCATTCTCAGGGAGGGGAAAAGCAACAGTTCTAACCAGAAGTCACAGAGAAAGCACAGAGCGGGCTCAGGGAACCACGAGTGCCACACAGAACTCGGAGTGAAAGGAAAGCACCATGCAAAGAAGTCACAGCTCGGCGTGGACCGGCTCATAGCGTGGACCCCTTCGCACTGAGCGTGGTTTTACTCTCATACACACCACTGTCAGGACAACAGATCGCAGCAGACCCATTCACAGTGCTCTGTCTATCTGTGACTCCAGAAGCTGGTCGTCTTCACTCAAGACCGGTCAGCCCTGGTGCTTCTCCCGCCAGCCAGCATCACAGTCAGTGTGGCAGAAGCCAGGCCTTTATCCATCCTGCCCATCCAATGTCACCCAATCTGACTGCAGC
Organism: Dolichotis patagonum; assembly: GCA_004027295.1. NCBI lineage: Eukaryota > Metazoa > Chordata > Mammalia > Rodentia > Caviidae > Dolichotis > Dolichotis patagonum. Next base: position 2,127 of record PVJX010013874.1, read on the forward strand.
AGTGGAGGGCCTCCCAGAGCCGCAGGACAGCCAGGCAGAGGCAGCACCCCTCTGGCTTCGAGCTGAGACTTGGGACAACACAGGAGGCTGCCCTGGACTTGCTGCCCCTCGCAGCCTCCCAACACCCCATGAAGGGGCTCCCCAAGAGGCAGAGGCAGGCGGAAGAAGGAGGGAGACAAACAGGTATCAAACAGCCCTGTCCTTAAAGTCCCATGCTTTGTGCTTCTAGCTTCTGTGAAGTAAAGGAGGAGAAAGGAGTCATTGTCAGAGAGGAAGCTGCTGACAGATTTCCGGGAAAGTGAGGAGTTGGTGCTAATTAAATGATTTAACTTTCTTTTCCTCTTTGTCCAACCATGGGTTCTATAAAATCCTTTCTCTTTCCCTCTGGACTGTTTAAAAAAAAAAGTCCTGCCTACGCACTGTCTCATAAGAACTTACATGTAAGGAATGCGAGTTTCAGTAAATCATTTGAAGCTGTACGTACCCAGGGAACTGTTGTTCGGTGTCACCCTCCCAGGCCTGCTGGCGGTGTCTGTCGCATGACTTTGATCTGCTTTTCCCTCCCTCCTTCACTGGAGCTCACCGGGGGCAGCACACAGCACTGGGGCCGCGCGGGTCTCTCGCGATTCTGCTGGTGTCCCAGGAAGGAAGGCGACTGTGGACGGTGACAGAAAGCAGCCTGTGAGGGTCCTGAGAGCTGAGCACAGGAAACACTCACAACAGTATGTCATGGTGACAGTACATGCTAGCATTATTGCAAAGTGTCCACATTTAAAGTGGTTCTCCTCACAACATGAGATACACCGAGTTGGCCACGCAAACATGGTTTAATAGACAGCAAAAGCCTTCACAGTTACAGCCATGAGCATGATTTCTTCACATAAAGAGAATGTCCTGTCCTCCTTCCCAAGACAGAGGTCAGGGCAATGGCGAACCAAAAGACCTGGATAACAGAAATCAGTTGTTTGTTAGCACATCAAACTCATGTTGGCTGATTTTGAAGAGCAGCTACCTTAGAAAATCAAAATTCCCATAAAGAGAAAAATTAGTTCAGGCACAAAGAAAAAGTTTTAATGAATGAACAAATAACCATTAATTCCCAGTCTAGTGCAGGGGGAAGAAATTTGTTTGTTTGTTTGTTTGTTTGTTTTAATTTTTAGCTTACTAGCACTGTGAAGATGAAGCTTTTGAACAGTGTTTACAGCATATAAAGTCTAAAATCTGTGAAATGGAGCTGGATCATATTTTTTATAGTGATTTCAGTGAGGCACATGAACTCGGCATGCTACAGCCTCTTGTGGGCCTATGAGTTATTCTTCTTACAAGGCAATTCAGTTCCTAAAAAGCGAGCGTGCACAGTTCTTAGTGATAGGAAGCCTGTTGTGCGTGCTGTATCTCCTACATCAGTAAAACAGAAATGCTGGACGTTATGAGTTTAATAAATATCTGGCTCGATCTACTATTAAAGTAAAAAAAGTTTACAATATATGTTTTGAAGAAAATTTGAAAGCCTGAAAAGATTAAATTACCTAAGGATTTTTTTTCCTACCTATCATATTTTATTTTCAAGTATTTATTTTGTGGAATTCCTAGAAAAAAGATTAGTAGAAGCAAAACCTGTAATTCAGAACATAATTTCCTCCATTCAAAACCAGAACAGAATGAGGGTCATATTCAAGGTCAGGAAAGGTATTGATTCCATTTCAGCAAACATGTACGGCAATTATACATGCAAAGCCCGAGGCGGGGCTGGCGTCACCCAGGGTAGGAATCTGTCCACTGCGTGACCAACTTCTTAGAAACTCTTGTATGAGAGGAACAGAGTCCTGTACATAGCCTCTAGCACACCCATAAAATGTTGACAAACTATTACGAATATAGAAAATGGTTTTTATGAGCTCTAGAAAAATGTTTCGAAGTGGTGGCATTTGAAGTAACTCTTAAGTGATACACTGGGTTTAAGCAGTAAACTGTGAGTCCTGACATCCAAATAAACAGGAATACCAAACGCGCAGCATGCTAAGCCTTGGGGTGTGTCCAGCAGAAGGTCCCAGGGGCAAGGCTTTCCCTAATATCATGCCCGATACCATGCCCAGGTACGAACCATAGACAATTCTGGTGATCAGACAACCCCACTCACTCTTTCATACTTCCGAGTGGTGGCTAAGAGCACATGAAAAGTATTTGAAAGCCTAAACCCCAAGACGAAGTAGTCTGGCATAGTGTTTGAATCCACAGAATCCGCAGTAATACAAGTTTCTTACCCCAATTTCACAATTAAGACTGTCTCCAAAACATGTATATTTTATCAAAAGTTTTACAAATTACTTGCTGATAATACCCACTATTTGTACTGCAGTTCATCATTTCCTAACAAGAGAAGATTATACACCCAACACTATAGAAAGTGGCAGAGGGCATTCCTGGGGTAAAGGTCAGGAAAAGGAGACCACCACTGAGGGGTGCATTCATAAGGAGTTCACCTGGGGGACAAATGTGAGAAATAAACCAACATCCTGCACAGGGACAGAGGAGGGGAGCCACCCCACCTAGTGGAGGGGGCACTGCCTGACCCTCGTGACATCATGGAGCTCACAGGTCTCTCCTAAGGGTGACTCATGAACCCTCCCCTCAGAACCGACCCTGTGTGTCTCTGTGCCACAGCCCAGGCCTTGCTGTGGCCTGGACCTGCAGGGCCTTGAAAGGCTCTGTGCTGGAGGGCTGGTCTGCAGCCTGTGGCACTATTGGAAAGTAGGCCATGTGGCCATTGCAGGAATTGCCCTTGTAGAGACACTGGGATGCATCCCTGTCCCATATCTCTTTCTGCTTCTCAGCCCCTATTAGACGAACAAGGTTCCTTGCCATGCACTCCTACTACGGGGCACTGCCCACCACATCCCCAAGCAACAGGGCCAGGCACCACGGAACGACACCTCAGAAGTCCTGAGCCCAAATGAATCTTTTCTCTTCCTAAATCAATTCTTCTGGAGGCCTCTGTCACAGTGGGGGACCTGACCAACACCTCCCTTCCCTTCCGTCGCCAGTCACCTGCCTCCCCCCTCCCCGCAAAGGAGGAGATTACCTGCATGGGACGCTGATGGGGGAAGAGCATGCAGGGGACACAGAGAGACTGGGGGCACCCAAGTCTGAGGAGCTGGCCAAGAGCAGCCCTACTCTGCCAAAGCAGCATCCACTCCCCTCCTGCTGTTGCTGGGCACAGCCTTTGTGAGGGGTAATTTGTTCTCTAAGGACCTTTTCAATCCCTGTGATTCCAGCTGAAAGGAATTTAGGGGTCACCACATCAGGGATCAACAATCCCAAAGACCAAGTTCCATTTGGAAATGAAGGAAGCACTCGTAAGTTAGCTCCTCTCCATTCTTCTTGGTTTTGCCAGGAAAATCTGCAAGTTTGAACCTTTACTCTGGAGTGTGAGTTACTGCCCTGACAGAATAGAGACCCTTGCGTGGCCCAGACCCTCCAGGTAGGAGAGGTTGCAGGGGAGAGAGCAAGCACAGCTGCAGAGAGCAGCAGAGCTCTTTGGGTTTGGAAGACAGTAAGATGGGTAAGAGGATGGCAGTCTGACTAGGGATTTCCTACTCAGACTGCCATCCTGTAGTGTAGGAGGGGCCGTTGGCTCGCTTGTTTTAAACTCCTCTGGATAAGTTTACAGCAAAACATAGCTCATGCTTGTACTGCGGTCAGTAAAATAGTTAAGATTCTTGCAGTCAAACTGGTTTCTGAATTTACTACCCTAGCACAGAGAAATCAGCAAGCTGGTAGTAATTAAGACGAGGTTCTGATACAGTGAACAATTTGTTTACTTGCTTATAGTACCTTTGATGGGTCATAAAAGGGATATGATCTCATAAAATTGAATATTACATTTCTACATGCACCAAAAAGCAAGCCAACGACCACCCCAACTCCCGCACAGGAGGGGCTGCAGCTCATCGTCCTACCAATGGGTATAGCTAAACAGTGTTCCTGACGCTGCCAGAAATGGGAGTGCGAGGGCTCACAACATCAGTTTATAACTTTTGCCTTCCAGGAAGTCATAATCTAGTGATGAGGCAAGAGACATGCATCCCTGGGAGAGTATGAAAAGGCGTTGAGCACCACGCACACTGCTCTGAGGATGAAATGCTGTGGACATTCAGGCAAGATGGATATGATCCATGTGGGGGTGAGGGCTACATTCAGAAGGCTTCGTGGAAGGACTGCCTTGCAGAAAGGAGACCCTGAGGTCTCAGTGAGGGCAGAAATGGAGGATGCAGTGGAGAGGAGGGGGACCTGCCTGACCCGCCTATTGCCCCTCAATCCTGAGCTCCCACCCTACTTTCAGGATTTGTTTCAGGCCCTAGGGAAACAGACACCAAATTCCTGTATGCTCCTGCAAGGTTCCTCTGGACCAGTCCTGAGCAGAAAGGGAAAGGCCTCCCCAGCGACATGTCAAGAATCCAATCCCACTGGAATTGCTTATCATTTGCACAGCCTTGAGCAGATCCTGTGCCTCAGTGCTCATCTGTGACATCGAGAGAGGATGGGGCCAAGGCTGACTGCTTCACAGAGTCAACAGGCCGTGAGCAGAAAGCACCTCAAAAGTGTGGGAGGAGAGACACGCGGGCTCATCCCACTGCCATTCCCAGGATCCTTCTTGCTGTTTGCAGAAGGGAAGGAAAGAATTACAGCTCGGATGACTCCACTTATCTTCAGGCCATGGAGCTGAGTGTCTGGAATAAGTTCTTTTACTCTCACCAAGATTTGGGGTTGTGCAGTGGGCACAGAGCACAGTGATGCTTATGGGGTTCACTTATAGTCAGGTGGCCACTGGGAGCAATTGGAAGACTTCCTGGATGATGCTATCTCTTCCCTGATTGGTCGTACCCACTGTTTCCAAGGCAACTCTCCATCCATTCTGCACTTGCCTACTTTCTGTTCCCATTGATATTGCATCTCTTTAACAGCAAGAGACATACAATCCAGTAAAGTAGAAGCATTTTAATAAGTGGAAGTATCATTTAAACTGAAGCTTTTGGATTTCTGAAGGCCCTAGACTTCTCTATGTGTTACAGTGGACTGCGTGGTATTTTTCCACTAAGAGAAAGAAAGAAAAACAGACACATAAATTCCTTAGGAGAACATCAAGGAGACCATTGCCCATGAGTCTTCTGCCACTTTTGAATTAGCATTGACTTCAAGTCCTTCTCCCAGATGAGAAAGTACGTGCTTTGAGTTCCCTTTTGCCAAACACACATCTTCAAACCCGTCTCTCCCTCCTCCTTCACAACTGAGCACTGTCCACCATCTGGACCTAGGGAGGTCCAGAGGGTGAGCGAGATGCTTAGCAAAGACCAGCATTTCAGGACTCAGCATGAGCTCCCAACAGGCTTGTAGGCAGTGTTATTTTCCCCACTTTTCCACCTAGATCACTCAGGCTCTGCATAATTGATGGATCTAGTGCTGCAAGGAGTGTGAGTGACAGAGGCAGGACACACACACACACACACAGTGTCTAGACCACATGGACTCAGCCACAGCCTGGTGGTTGTGATTGCAGTACCACAGATTCGTCCAAGTTCTCTAATTGTGATGAGTTATTCTGGTTTTTCATTTGAATTCCTCCAGAGTGAGAGCCTGGGACATGCACTTGGATGCAGGCATTGTATTTGGCAGCTGATCCCAGAATGCAGGAGTAAATGGTGGGAGAGCAAAAAAACCTTGCAAGTTATGTCTCCAAGGACCCTGGGAGGTTCCTCTAGAGGAGACAGGGAATCCAGCAGGATCCCTGAGAAGTGTGCAGAACCCATCCACACCCCCCCGCTGGCAGGAGGCATAGCCCCACACCACAGCCGCAGCCAGGCTCCCAGTTCCCAGTTCAGCTTGTTCCTGGTCTTTTGCTGCTCCATGCATTTCCCACCTACTCACGTACACACAAGGAGCTCCCGGTGTTGCTGAATCAGTCAGACTCCTTTCCTCTCCACACTGCACGTTAATCTTGCAAAAAGAGTAGCTGCTTACAAAAAGAAAATGTATGTTCACAAGGTGGCCAAAAAGACCTGAGAGAAGAGAGCAAGTCTCAAATCTGCTTTCCTAGCACACAGCTGTGAGTCTGTGAGGGATAAAGAAGCAGGGTGGTCTAAGACCCGGAAGAGAAGACGCCCAGGCAATGCAGTCTTTAGTGTGCGATCAAACTGTGAGGCTCCTCTGAGCCTGCGTGCTTGGAAAGCAGCGGTGGCTCAGCCTCTGACGTCAAAAGGTGTCCATCGAACACCAGCCCATCCTGAGGTAGGTCCACAGTGTCAACCATGGGAGCTGGACAGGGCTCCATCTAAATTCCTGCAAAACAACTGAACATCTTCTCCACAGTGACAGCTGGCGAGAGACGGGGTCCCTACCAGTCAGTGGTCTGAATTCTAGCTAAGCTGCCTGGAAATCAGCCGTGGAGGCAGGCAACGAGAAGTGTGGACTGGAGTTTCTTCTTGGTCTCATGGACCCTCTATTTCAGAGCAGAGAAACACAGGCTGATGCCTGGTTCCCAAGAGGAGAGCCCAATATGTGGTGGTGCAGGCACCAGAGGTCAGGCACACTAACTAGGATAGCGGCCATGTGCAGGACTTGCACCCTCACCTGTGACACTGTACCAGATCATTCCACCCCCAAGCCCCAGCCAGTAGACTTCCATTTGTTAGTTGCCCAGGTAATAGTTCCTGTTCCAGTTCCAGTTTCTCCTGTCTCTTAGAAATGGCTGGTCACTGTGATGCACGTTGTATAAACCAACCTCCAACTGACAAGTCATTCTGCTTCTGTACCTCCTGCTTGCTTATCCCATTAAAGCCCAGCACCACCCGAGATCATTGCATAATATTCTGATCCTGATCAGTGCCCATCAACATAAACAGATCTGCCTCCAAATCCTGGGTGTTGGGTGTTCCTGTTTGCCGTTGAAATATGAGTGTGGCCTCAACCATGGAGATGGAGCATGTGGTCACCACACACACAACCATCCCAGCAGGAGAATCTCCATCCACGGGCAGGCGCTGGGCTCCACTGCCTCATCTGCTCCTGGTCTCAGCACTGCTTGGTATAAGCACACAAGCCACTTCAATGCCACGTCTTGCCGTTTCCTCATCTGTGAAATGGATATAAGAGAATCACTTTCTAGTGTGATGTACAGTGACATTACATAGTGCATGGAAAGTCCGTTATTTATTTGTTTGTTTGTTTGTTTGTTTATTTTCATTGTTGTTGTTTTGAGACATAATCTCAATATATATTTTAGGCTGGCCTTGAACTCACCATGTGGCCTAGGCTGGCCTTGAACTTGCACCAAAATTCCTGCCTCAGCCTCCTGAATGCTGGGGTCACTGTTGTGCACCATCATGCAATGGTCAAGTAGAATTTTATCACCTTTGTGGGGACCAGTAGAACCATTTCCTTCCCTGAGAATAAGAGCATTGTGTCTTCCCTTTCTTGACTACAAGATGCTACAAAAACTTATGACAAAACAGCTGTGAGTCCAGGAATCGCACACAAGAAGCGCCAGCACCCAGCCCCACAATCCCTGGGCACCACAACTCAGAACTGTGAAAACTGCTCGGTGAGTTTCTTCTCTCCCACAGAGGAGACCAGTGAGGGAAGATTTCAAAGACTCGTGTTTCCACTTGGTTAAAATCTGTCACCGTGCTAGAATCACAGCTGGATACAGATGGAAAACAACCCTACAGGAGCAGGAGTGCCTGGTCTCCATGGTAACAGTGTGCTGCCCTCTGACCCCTTTAATCACCTGCCTCTCTTGGGATAAAGAAAGGAGCAAGGAGAGAAAACTCTAAGACCAAAATTGAAGCCATGTGCAGAGTAGAGGATGACAAGCCAGCAAATGGGGCCCAAGGTGATTCTCGCCTCCCAGAGTGACGTGACATTTCCTGAGAATTCTCTTTTCCAGTGAGTGGGATCGGCTGATATTGATCAGCAGGGCTCCATTGCAATTCCCATCTCCCCTGGTAAGCCGCAGCACATGTGCAAGGTGGCCCTGGGGTGGGGTCAGCTGGCAGCCAAGCCCCAGTGGTAGCAGGATAACAGTGCCCCACAGGAAGGAGGTTTGTCATGGCTTTCTGTTTGTCATAACCCTGGATGCCTGGTTTTCTAAAAGATCACAGCAGCACATCTCAAAGCCAGGTCCCGCTCTCACCTCAGCCTCCTTGGGGACATTGCTGACGTGCCCTCCCAGCTGATTCCAGCAGCGCAGGCCTGGATGGGACCACAGAAGCCGCAGTAACCAAGCCCTTCCAGTAGACCTCATGCACCCTGCAGGAGGCAGCCACTCACTAGGAGCTTGGCGTTCCCCAGACTGCTGTCTGCTGTCCTCTCTTCCGCTCGACTCGTGCAGGCATTCAGGAGACCATTTATAGATGTGACAACATCACTGCTCTGCAGCAGACTCTATGGAAACAACCCATTTCTGAGACCAAACATAAATCACTGAGGTGAGAGGAAGCAAGCATCTACTTTGGAAAAAGTAGTTCTAAGTTACCAATGAAAACGGTACCCCTCAGCTCAACTAGTTTCATTGAATTGCCTGAATTACCTCACTGGTAATAATAATACCCACCTAATACTTGTGAGGAGTACATTTTCATTCTATATGATTGATTGTATAAAGACAGGGCGCTCGTGCTATAAATCACTAATTTCTTCCTAACTTCCGGAAACCTTGCACACGTTGTGAACAGGCACCATGTAATTTTTTTCCTGTATTCGCATCTTCCTGTACACCTCGTTGTCCTCAGCTGTGACCACTGTTCCAGTGAGGCTGGAAGCAGCCCTGGGAAGATGTGAACCCAAAAGTGACAGGGTCAGCCCCATCCTTCAAAGGGTCACTGTGGACTCTGCAGGAGAGGACAGACTGTGCATGGCCAGGGGCAGGGAGACCTGTGGAAGGGGGCGCAGTCTTAGAAGGATGAGAACAGGTTGGGTAAGACGCACTGGACACTCACGTTGCAGGAGAGACCGTGGGCTTCTGGAAAGGCTTAGAACTGCGTCCAGATCTAGGGCGCTCTGGAAGTGTAGTGTGAGCTCCCCGAGGGTGGAAGGGCCAGTTGGAAGACGATGCCCTGAGACGATCCATTGTGTGTTTCCAGGCCACCGAAGAGATGGCTCCTCTTGATCTTGTCAAAGGTTGGCTTGAGTATTTCTCATTTTCCCTCTGAAGTGCTGAGTCATGATTCCACCTCTGCCTGCTGGAGATAAATCATGGAGGGTGAGATGCAGAATCCATTGGTCTTTCACTTTAAGAAAGAGAGGTCTACTTTTAAAAGACCTCACACATTCCAAGCCTCCTCCTCTCTGGCATGATGTTTTGTGTCGCATAATTCAGGTTAACTGTGACTCAAACTAGTCTCGGTTCTGAGCTTTTGGGGTTCTGCTTCTAACAACTGATACAAAGTTTCTCAAAGTAGAAACAATTTAAGTGCAAATCCACTGGACATATTACACGTATCATTTATAACTGGCAAGAGAGAAAATATCCAAATTAACCAAGAAAAGACTTTATTGCTTGCAAAGTCAGATGTTTTATTCGAATCCAGGAAGCTGTACAATCAGTCCCACTTTTGAGTTCTTCACTTACTACAAACTTTAATTCTACCATAAGCTTTCATTCCCATGTGTGCCTACACCCCTGGGCAGGGACTCAAGTGGGCTGTGACAAGGGAACAATGGGACGAGAGGCAGGAAAGTAAGGTGCATTCACAGGATCATTCACACCACGACTAGGACTATCTTTTCCCTCAGCCTTTCCATGGTTACACACCGGGAACCTGTCACCCCTTTTTAAGACTTCCAAGCACGAGACAGAAAGAATATTATATCAATGCCCATTTACGAAACAACCACCGGGAGCCTGTCACCCCTTTTTAAGACTTCCAAGCACGAGACAGAAAGAATATTATATCAATGCCCATTTACGAAACAACCTTAGCTTAAGGTATTTTATGGTTTATAATCCCATGAATGTATCTTGCAGCACAGCCTGGTCACCTTTGGGAGTTAGAGGATGTCGGTTCCTCACTGCCACCACCTAATTCTAGTGTGTCCCTGTGATAAAAGAGAGCTCTGCCTGGCCACTCTGTCAATGTGGAGCAATCTCAGAGGCTACTGGCTTTTCTTTTGTTGATTTTTTCATTAATTAACTGATCACAAAACTAAGTCTATGTGCTCTAACAATAAATTAATATTTCCAAGCATATGACAGCTTCATAAGAAATATTATCTGATCTTTGCCTTTTAAAAATACCTTCAAGATCTATTCCCTGATTAATATATCATGGAATTTATATTTCTGCTCTAATATGGGTGCTTCATGTAATTCTGCCTTGAGCTACATCATAAATCATCCCTCCCAATGATCCGTTCAAGTAGAAAGTAGTTTAGATGATGGATAATACAGTATTCTCTAGAGTCCGATTATCTGGGCTTCGATTGCAACGCCATCCCTTGGTGCCTGTGTGATCTTGGGGAATTGACTTCAAATCTGGGAAACTTTACTGCCATCCAGAGAAGAATAATAGTACATATGTCAGAATTTCATTGTGAGGATAAAGACACTGATTCATTTAAGGCATTTAGCATGCAATGCCTGGCAAACAAGAAGAAAATTCAGTGAGATTCATGTTTACTAAAATTTTACTATGTTATAAATAGTCAGAGTGAATCGATTCTCACTTCTTCCACATAGAAGTTCTTTGTCTTCTTTAAGACCCAGTTTCTTGATTTTTGCAAAGACCCCCTCTCACCTCCCTTGAGGGAGCATAAAGGATTCTTCACATCCCTGACCTCTGTAGGGACCCCTGGAAAAAAGTCACCTGTGACTCCCCTGTCAGCATGTTAGGGCACCAGAGAAAAGTGCCACTGCATGGCAGACTTCACAGGACTTGATTCCCTTTGCTCTGAAGAGCAGAAGTCCAAGACCAAGGTGCCAGCAGGTATGGTGGCTTCTCTGCCTCTGTCTTTGGCTGTAGACAGCACCTTCTCCCTGTATCCGCCCCGAAGTCACACCAAGCACCCTCACCTTTTCTGCAGGACACCAAATCTTAAATACTTGTGACTGGTCCTTTCATACAGTGCTTCACGAAGGAATTTTAGAGGAGCTTCTCTGGCCTATAATGCTGCCTTTTCATTTTCTGAATCCTTTTCATCACACACAATCCACCCACTTTAGAGGACACACCTAAAGAAATAGGGATTTAGATGCTGCAGATAGCACAATTTGAAGCAGAGAAGCACAACACTGTAAACTTTCCTTTACCCTCCTTGGTTTGTAGGTGTGAAATTTTAAGTAATAATTCTAAAACTACATCCATCTTAATAAAATGTTGTGACAATAAAACCAGTTCTATACACTCACTTACTTTTAAAGTGTTTTGCTGGGTGTGGCGGCACATTCCTGTAATCCCAGGACTCAGGAGGCTGAGGCAAGAAGATTGCCGTAGTGAGATCCTGACTCATGAAAACAAAAGCAAAAATTGTTACTGTATCTATGAACAACAAGTCTGTGAGCAAGTTAGTAAAGAAAAATAAGAACACTTGGATGTGAGATTTCTTTACTGTAAGAAGAAAAATTAATTTTACCAAAATGCATCACTAACCTGCCCAAAAAAACTGCTTCAGAAGACACCCTAACTTGTCTACCTCACAGCCATTGGCTCGCCCTTGGTGGGCCACCAATCTGTATCCATTTCTCTGCAAGGAACCTGGCTGTCCAGCCCATGGACAAACTGGGATTGCCCCACCAGCCAGTCCCAACAGCCCCAATCCCCGTTCCCTGGTGAGAGGCTCAGGGACAGACCAGTGAGTCATCGAGCCTCCAAAGAGGGAAAAGGGCACAGAACAGGACACTCCCTTTGAAACCACAGTAGGAGTGTTTGATTCTTGAGGCTTCTGTGCCCATTTTATCCTCCAAAATATTTTTTCCCCTCTAAAACTAAACACAAAATAAGAAAATAAAAAGTTTACCTAAATATGTCACCCCAAAACGTGGCCTTTGGGCTTGAGGATTATTTTGAACTGAAGGTGCGTGGAAACAGTCAGTGCAAAAGGCACACTGATGATGTCAGGATAGGTGTCATCCTCTCAGCGCCCCGGGTATCCCACTGCTGTTCCAAAACTGCCGCCCTCCGCCAGACTGCTGGGGTCTGCAGGGATGTGTTGGGGTTTTACTTTTAAAGAGGATAAACCAGAATAAAACCAATCAAAACAAACCAGTGTAAGAAGTACAGGCCTGAAAACATTACAAAATCAACAACAGTTACCATGATGCCTTTTGATGTCTTCAAAATAGCTGCAGATAACTTTGGACATAGTAAAAATCAAACAGAACAGAATAGAATAGAAACAATAAAAACAAAACAATAAATGCAATAAAGGACTTCAAAACAAGCCTATAGTAAATCCAAAATTGCTACCATAATACATCTTGCTGTCTTTGAAATAGCTGCTCCTGCCATTGGATTTAACATAATCAAGCAAAACAAAAGAGAGTAAAACCCAACCCAGCAAAACAATGGAAGCAATACAGGACTTCCAAAACAAGACCATAGGGAATCAACAATGGCTGCGACCCTAGAAGATCCCCCTAGAGGTCACACTGCGTACCACTATCCTCTGAACCTATGGTCAGACCACTGGCCTAGACCTGCAACGTTAGTGAAACTCCAGAGCACTACAGGCATCCAATTGCATTCTGCCTCCACAGCTGTCATCACAGCTGTGTTTCTCCTGATAAGATGGTCTCCTATGGTGAGGTGGGGGTGTTGGGGAGTGTGTAGGGTGCTACTCATTTGCCAGCTCACGCGCTGGAGAGGCTGGGGCCTGGCTATTCCAGTGCAGCAGGGGTGCACAGGGTGCTGCTGCTCAGATTGGGCTTGCTTGCTCACTGAAATGGCACTGTGCACCCTCCCTGCCAGCCTGAAACAGCCAGGCCCCAGCCTCTGCCCATGAGTCAGCGCCTCCGAAGACGGGGATAGAGGGATGTGTTCAGGTTTTGCAGGCTCCAGGTCCTCATGTTCCAGTGGGGCTCTAACCTGCACGTGAAGCCCATGCCTTTCTCCTGGTAGTCGCTGTGTCAGGGCCACTCTCAGAGCCAGGAAGAGACCTCAAGATGGGGAATGGTACTTTGTCATCTCTGCAAGAATGCTCTCCCAAACATAGCCTGACTGTTTCGTAGACAGAAGTTAACTCAAAGAAAGTGTGAAAGCCACGCAGCCTGGACCACTGTGACTCCCGCAGTTAGATAAAAAACAGCAAGCAGCTGGGCAGCTTTGCATTTCGGCGAGGGATTTGGAAGAGTTAACCAAGATGCCCACATTCGTGGGAAAGACAGGACATTGATCCTCCTTTGAAGAAGCATTATCACTGACTATTATTCTTTCGCTCAATGCTGCTTTTATATTGAGCAAATATATTGAACTGTGAAAGTTCGCTGTTTAGCAGATACTCACGCAGTGAACTTCCTCCTGGGATCTCAGGCAGAATGAGCAGAAAGGGCAGGTGGCACCTCTGCATTGGCTACACCTGGCCCGACCTCTTGAGTATCACACCTGCGGTTTAAAAATGGTATGGAAAAGCAGCAGTTCCATAAAATCCCCTTTGGGTCTAAATGAAGGACAGTGAAGCATTTTCAATGTAGGACTCAGTCTACATTTTGTGCAGCCTGGAAGGAAAGCCAGCTCTTCCCTCTGTCCTCTCACTCTTTCCCAATGTAACCAGGGTCCTATGGCTGTAGGAGTGAGGGGCAGGAGAGCCATGCATCCTCTCCTTGTGCCACCAGACACTACCAGATACTCAGCAACTGTCTGAGTCACTTTCCAAGTTTTGGGCACCAACACCCAACACCCACAAATTAAAAGAGGAGAGATTTAGTTTGGCTCACAGTTTGGGGAGATTTGAGTCCACAGTTAGCTGGCTCCAGGGCAGAACTTTGAAGTGTATAATGGTTGATACACAGTGTCAACTTGACAAGTTCAGAAGTTTAACTAAGTGACTCATCATGGGGCCAGGGTCCTCAATTTATAAACATCCTCATCCTGTGCAAGAGAAAGGCAGGCACATGGTGTGAGTGCTACACCTACCCTATGGGGAGGTAGCTGGCTTACCACATAAGGGAGGAAGAGAGGCTTTCTTTCCCTACCTTTCTGTTCTTGCTGCTTCTGCTGTGTTCTGCCACCTAGAGTAATAGGCACCAGCTGATTATGGACTGAAACCTCCACAAACAGTAAGCTAAATAAACCTTTCCTTCCTTAATTTTGGTTATCAGGTATTTTCTCCCAGCAATGAGAGAAAAATAGCTAAGACAGGATGGAAAGGTCTGGCAGAGAAAAATATGCTCAGAGCATGTTGCCCAGGAAACAGACTAGATAAAGAAGCTGAGGAGGGAGAAAAACTCTTCAAGGTCACACCGCCTCTTTCAATCAGACCCTCGCTCCTAACAGCACATCAGATATAATTGCCCCCATGATCCTGTCACTTCTCAGGATCTCATCTATGATCACAAGAGGTTCTAGGGAACGTCCAGATATAAACCATAACAGCAACCATCTGGGAATCTCCAGGCCCCATGGCTCTGCTCATTCCTGTGTCTTCACTGCTGCAGAGATTAATAATTATTGTTAAATGGCTGGATAAATGAATGGGGAAAGATGACAGAGCTACCACTATATGTTAATCCCTTCTTTCTGTCACCCCCCATTAGAATGTGTATTATTATTCTTCATTGTACAATGTATTTTTTTCCTACTCTAAAATGATTCCATCAGTGATGACCATTAAATTCCCAGTTCAGTAACTATATTTATCTTTGTAATCACTTGGAATTCACCTGGGTTTAAATATTTTTCATGTGTTTCCTGTAACAGCCTACCTTGACCCTACCTGTCTAGCTCCAATCTGGCATCTTGTCCCAACAGGCTATTTTAACTGCGTTCAATAAATAAAACTATGATTTTTTACAACTCCTAAGAAAGATGCATTTACCCTTATTGTGTTTCCAAGGAGCTGGGAACAAAAGACATGATAAAATAGGTCTGAAAAAAAAAATGATCGTATTGGCTATGCACTGCAACCCAGCAATCACACAAACCAAAATAGCAAGGTGATCAGAAACCTTTGGTGGCAGAATTCATTATCCTAAAGAGCAAGCTAGCAGAGAGAACAGTTCCTCTTGTTCAGTGGAAGAGAAATGTCAGAGTTTAATAGCAATCATTTTTAGAGCATCTGTAGCCTAGCATGCAGGAATAGTGTATCATGAAGTTTAAATCCAAGTAATAATTTACTTGATAATTTATTTGCTTAGACATATTACTATGTGAGTAAGCAATGAACATTTAAGATACTAATTTTAATTGAACCCAAGGCTTTGCATTGAACTACATCCCCAACCCTTTTTTGATTTTATATTTGGAGACAGTCACTAAGTTGCCAATGCTGGGCTTAAATCCTCCTGCCCCAGCCTCTGAAAGTGTCGGGACTTCTTCTCTACTGAAGGAACATGGTGAAGATGCTAAAACTGATAGGGATGGATGAGATAGAGTTTAGTGGGCACCAATCAATAACTTTAGCTGATTCAAAGCTCCTAGAGCCTGCCCACCTCTTGGAATGAAGCCATTTGCCTTAGAAGCACAGATGACGATTCTTCATCTTGGAGAACATACTTGAGGGGACCAGCCTGCAGGTGCAAAAGCAAATGAAATATCCACCTCCTACAGTTATCTAGAATGGCTTCCACCTCCTGAGCCTTCGTGGAGACTTCTGAGGCCAGCAAAAAAGACGGAAGATGTGAGTCCCCGGAAACAGCCAGGAGGGAAGAAATGGTTGAATCTGATACATGGCAATTTAGTGTTTTGAGTGTACTTACGCCCAATATTCTTTAGAAATGCTTTAGAGCAAGAATAAATAAATTAGCATGACAAGGGAGAAACCATGTGCCAAGCAAGAGAGTACAAATTCTGGGTCAGACGCCTCTCACTCCAAAGCCCACCTTCCCCATTTGTACTGGGAGAACTGGGAAGCCTCAGGGACCTGCAACTATAGGAGCTAAACAAACCTACCTCACAGCACTGCCTTAACGATTCCACAAAATCACTTAAGTGAAGTGTTTCCCAGAGCACTCAAGAAATGGTACTGCTTGTGATTCTACTAAAAATAATGATCTATGTTCTCATTTCATAAAAAAGCACCATTAATGTTTTAGTGAGGACTTCTTCATTTTGTTTTCAGTATTTAAGTTTGCATATATTTTAGCACAATAGTGGGTTCATACTATGTATAACACCTCTGAATTTCTTAACTATTAATAATATATTATATTGTGGCCATTTTTCCATGTCAATAAAACTCTGTGATACAATTCACAGTGGTTACAAAACAATATCTTTTGCATCTCTACAATAATTTATTTTACAACCCCCGTATTGCTATGCATTTAGACATGCTCCAATTTTCACTATGATACATAAACAATAAATAAATTAATTTGCACATACTTTGATTTAACCTTCACTGGGTCAAATTCCTAGAAATAAAATCATTGGGTCAAACTTTATGTGTATTCTTTAAATGTAACACATTTTGACAAATTCTTTCTCAGTAAAGTCTTCCATGGAGACTGGTTCAGATTATCTCTTACTAAAACTTTATCTACATTTAGAATCATTATTTCATGTTCAAAGAAAGAAACGTTGCCAGTATAACAACAGTGAGAGGATGTTTTACTGCTGTTACTAAAATCGGAAGCACATAAAACGTAAATTAAAAGCTCCTAATTGCTCTGTCCAAGATTAAGTTCATCCTGGAGCAACAGTTCATGAACTGTAACCTGTCAAATAAAATTGTGCAAGATGTCATTGATTTGTACTAGGCTCCTCTATGGGGCCCAACATCCCAAACCAATTACGGAGCCATTCACTCAAAATGAAGCTAATTAATTTAGGAGCATATTCATGTAACAAGTGGCTGAGTTTCTGATAGTTATAGCAGCAGAGCTTTCGTTAATTGTAGACAGCCAACAGATTCAAAAATGACAAACCAATTAAATGCTATACCTCACTTCATTCTCGATCCATAAATACTGCCTGGCTATGTGGCAGCTGCAGAGTTCTTTGAACTCGTTCAATTCTGAAGGCTGCCTGATTCTGGAATTGTGAATAAAAAGCCAATTAAGGTCTTGAAATTTGCTTTAGGAAAAGGAACTGAGACCAATTAAATTTAACAAGGTTTACTTGAACAAAAAAATTAAAAAGCAAAACTTTCTAGAACATGCAGCGCTCCAGATCAAAGACAGTTGGAACGTCCCACCTCACCTGGTGCGATTTTATGTACAGACAGAGAGAATGTGAGATACAGAAACAACCTGGTTGGCTGCTCTCAGCACTTGTTTTGTACAGGCATTCCCATCATACCGGCTGATCTCTTGGCAGCTTTGATTGGCTGGAACTTGACTGCTGTGATTGGCTGAGATTCAGATGCTTGGTTACAAGGGTATCATACTTTGCAGGTTAGGTTGGTTTACATATCAAACTGTGGTGAAGTCCTCCATGTATGGAGGCTGCTTTGGGACAAACTTCATCACCAAGGTTTAGGCTAAACTCTCTTCAGTTTAGTCGTAATGGTCCTTTGTCAGCCTCCTGAGTCAGTCCCACCCACCATTGTGTTTGGCAGCACACCCCTCAGCTAAGATCTGCCTTCACATGAGCAGCGATGTAGCTCAGTGGCAAAGGGCATGTGCAAGGCCCCACATTCATGCCTAGCACCAGAAAAGTAAAGAAGAATTGTTTTTAAAGATAAACATTTGCAATTGATTTGGCAATAAGGAGCACTAATTTGATCCCCAGTGAAGGCAAATGTTATTTTTTTAAAATAATTCAGTTCTTCTCATTAACCAAGATGTCTTACAAAAACCTTATACTCAAGGATTGCTATTTTGAGTTTTGTCAAATAATTTTATGAGCATTTGCTTTCTCTTTTTATATAACTACCTATATTATATTCTTGATTTCACAGGTTGACTCAGAAAGCCTTAAGCATTTCCTGTCTAATCATTGCTGACCCCTCTTCAAGAGTGGCCATCAAAACATAGAAAACCTTATATGTATTTTAAGTATTTCACCTACCATACTTTGCAAATATATTAGAATTAAACAAGCATATTCCTAATTTCTGCTTATCAGTTATTTTCAAACTGGAATTCTCAGGTTTCCCAAAGTTAATCTAGAAAGAAACACGAAGTCAAGAAGGAACCGGCAAGAACTCACATTTTAGCCACTATTATGGTTATTATTGCCCTTCAGGTTTGGATTGCAGAGAAGTGTTCATGCACACAACTCATCCCACTGTAAAAATAAAAGCAAGTGAAAGCTGCTTCCTCCCATAGGACACAGGTTCCTCCAGCTGGAAATCTGTCTGACCTCTCTTCATCTGGCTGTGGACAGAACAGCCCAGGCCTCTTTCAGATAAAACTGGTCCACTTTTTCAAAGGTCAGATTTCTAGAAATGGGGTTAATGGCCAATCCAAATAAACCTAAATTGGCATCAGTCATTTTTTTCTCTCTTCAGTAGAAAACTAACCTTGATTCATTCAAACTGCTTCACACTTAGAACTATTGAGCAAGTGTCCCCACAGTAGGAAAGAGGAATAGGTTTTAAAAGGAACAAAAAAAAAGTGTAATAAAGAAAATGGAGACCTAATTTTACTTGATTTTTCAGAGCCATTATATAGGTTATGAGAGTAAGTGAGTAAGTTTCAGTATAATGAAACTGTTCCTTCACGATTGGCAAAACGTAACAAAATGGTTCTGAACAAAAAAATAAAATAAAGTAAAATAATAAACTAGAATAAGGATGGGGTGGCTCTGCCATTAACTGTGGCTTCCTTGATGACTGTGAGTTTCCAGAAGGTTTAACATAATTGCTCCTTCTGCCTTCCTGAGGCTCATTAAGACACATCCTGACACGTCCCCCTCAGCTCTGCCTCCGCTGCCGTGTGGCTCAGAAATTCAAATAAGCAGGAGAGAAAATCGTCTGCTCTTTATTTTATGTGCTATTAAAAATCAACCGCAAAATAATACATCAGTTTCATAACAGGAACTCTGGCCACCATAACGTAAATTTCTATAACCAGTTCGTATCAGGATTAAGTAAAGACAATAACAGTATAATCCAGAGCTATCAAAGTGTAATCATGATGATCCCAGCAGCAATGTTTGCTGTGGAAGCACCAGCTCCCAGTAGCAGTAACCCCAACTCAGGAGGATGGGCCCCGCTGGGATCAGTCATGCGTACTGAGCACTCGGATCTGTGGTCCCTGTGAGCAGGTGTCACTCCCAGGACTGTTACACACAGCTCAGCAGCTGCCTCAGCAGAGCTAACACTGTGGGCCTGGGCTCTGTGCCTCCATCTAGGCCCAGAGCCGCCTGCTCACTCACAGCATCCTCCTTCCTCTCAAATCTGCCTGATGGCGCAGGGAGAAGATTCCAGAATAGTGAAAAGACACATTCTGAAAACAAAAAGAGAATGCAAAGAGCAGAGAACGGAAAAGGAGATGGCACAAGCTCTGAGAACAGAAAGCGGTGAGCTCACTGTTAAGCCATGCAGGTCCCTTAGGAAGCATGACCTTCCTGTGGCCAGGAAGACAAGGAGATAGCGAAGACGCAGAGGCCCAGGCCTCCAGTGGCAAACAGCCTCCACGTTGCCTGCAGGTTCTGGGACAGGTGGCGGATATGGGACAAATCACACAGAGGGGTGAATGAAGCCACCATGGTGCTGGGAAACGCTAACTTGAGCTTTTCAGTCAGGGTAGACAAAAGTAGTCTGTGTGGTTTGATAACCTGGGAGAAGCTGGGTCAGAGCAGTCACACAGGCCGCTTTACTGTGCCAACTCCAGAGTCCTGGATGAGAGAGGAATGCAGTACCATAGGTGCATCTCCTGAACTGATTTGAAGACAGATTGTTTTCTCTCAAAAAAAGATGCTAATATTTTATAGACTGCCTGTTTTCCACAGAGCATTATTTGAATGAATGAATTAATCTTTATTTTTCCTCTGTGATGAAAACAGACCCAGGGCATTTGGGGGAAGAGTTTGTACTGTGTGTCTTGAGTTTTGCATGCCAAATACAATAAACCTGTCAACCCAGAGGCTTTCATCAAGATGGACTGCGAGGCTATCTGCAAGTAAATCTACTAAGTTAAAGTCCACTCCATTGTCTGAATTGGGGAAGAGGGGCCCCTCTAAGCTGCAAAACTATTTGTAATGCCATCCTGTGCATTAAATCCCAGGATCCAAAAAACTTTAAGAGCCTGCTAGATATGGTGAAAATAGTCCTGCAAAAGTGATATTAGCACTGAAATCCAAACAAATCGCAGCTTCTCCAGCATGGAATTTCCTCATTTAGATTATGAAGACAATATTCTTGTCTGTACAGAGTTAATATGAAAGTATATAACTGATACAAGAGGATTTGGTGAGCACAAAGTTCTATGAAAATAGTAGGATTCTACCATTAAATATTAAATTAATATTAATATTAATATTAAATCATATTTCCTCCAACCAGGGAAATATGAGAAAGGAAAAGGTCTGTAGCACTTTGAGATTAATAATGTGTATCTGAAAATCACCAAAAGCTAAAAGAAACTGAAAGTTGTCAAAGAAGAACTAAAATTAAAGCAAATCTCTCTGTTGGGTAAGCTCAAGATAAAAAGTCATTTAATAAATCAAGCAGAATCCAAGCAGATATCCTAGTGATCTTGTATACCTATTGCTAAACACCAACATTTTAAGTGAAAATGGCAGGAATGTGACCAATATGCATACACAAGAGGAAACAATCTAGCTCAAAATGGTGAAAACATAAAATAGCATCAGTTAAAATTGCTGGTAATTGGCAATAGCTCTTCAGCCTTGTAACCCTGGAACACGAATCACTCGAGGTTCTAAGTGCTACTCGGAGGATACAGTGCTTTACAGAACGGTGTGACTGAAGCGTCAGCCACTTACAGGGCATGATTTATGCATGGTCACAGTTAATTCTGTGAGGTAGAAATTATTATCCATCTTATACAGATCTGAAGCTGATCTGGTTCACACAGTAAATAGTCATCAAGGGAAGATTAAAAGTCTGCACTCTTTGATTCCGAAATACTTTCCCCTTCAGCACATTTGCTGTTTCTCAAATTTACAGTAAATAATTTAGCAGTCAACAGACCTAAAGACAAGCCAAAATAAATGTTTAGGTGACATAAGATCAAATCTAAATGTTTAAATTACTGGACATAAATTTATAGTTAAAAATTTAATACAAAAATATGTCTATAATTATCCCAAAGAGCTATTTTTAGTTACATACACAGAAGAAATTCCAAAAGGAAAATCAATCTTAACAGAAGTAATAATTAGTAAGTGCAGTTATAAGTGATAAATGAAAAAATACATAACTTCCAATTTAAAATCACAGAAGCACTTCATGGTAAAACCTATTGATTGATTGACAATTGGCCAGTACTAAAAAACACAAATGTTATGTTGAATAAAATGTTCCCTGTTTGCTATTGCCTATTTTTATACTGATCTTGAAATAGCAATAGCAAGTTCTGTGTTTTAAAACCAGGCTGAAGGATGATCTAGTTTCTTTGCAGCCTGTGAGCCCTTTTGAGAAAGATTTTTTCACCTCCATGGGGTCTGTAACCATTCCTGTCAGCTTTGAGGAAGCATTTGGGGAAGATACATCCCATTCTTAATGCAGAAGCAGCCAAACCCCTCTCCTGACGCAGGCTCCCACCTTTTCTCCGATAAGTGAGTAAATAGGGTATGAGCTCAGGCCAGCAAGACCTCCAAATGCTTCACCCTGAGCCTCCGTGCAATAGAAGAGACAGCTACTTAGGGATTCCACCCAGCAATCAGGGTTCAGTGGCTCAGGGGAGGGTGAAGAGCTCGTCTTCCCTTCAAAGCCCACTCTCAGGTGCTGTGGGAAGGGCCCGTCAGCACCTACAGAAACCAGGCAGCACAGGAGGAGGAGATCGGCAGAGGGGTCTGAGGTATGAGGTCAGCCTCACAGTGAGAGAGTTCCTTCAGTGCCCCAAGCCTGACATGGGCAGCCAGCATCACCAACCTGGGGATGTGGCAGAGCACTGCAAAAGATGGGGCTCGAAGAAAGCCCCCTCCCAAGCCGACCCTGCATTCTCCTCCTGTAGGAAAGGCAGAGCTCCAGCACCATCCTGGACCCAAGAACGAAACCAACCAAGCAATGAGCAGGCCAAATGCGTGCCTGCTTGGTTACTGCAGGTCTCCATGGCTCAGCCTCCTTGTGAGGAAATGAAGTCCCCAAGAAGAGTAGAGTCTGTGACACACACCCTGCATTGCACATGAAGTACTACTGCATGCTGTAGTACTTCAAAGCAACCAGATAAACAGACGGGAGCTGTTTAAGCAAGGTCTGTAGAGAACTCTAGGTTTTACCTTCCGGTCCTTGGTGACAAGAATGTTACCCTTATGGTACGAGAGGACACCTTTCACAGGGCAATGCCACCCCCTGCTTTCGCAGAAGAGAGGGGTGGTCAGAGGGCTCTCCACACCTCTGCTGCTGCTTCAGGTGCCTTTAATTCAAAACCCTCTGTGCTGGCGTGTTCCTAGTGCCTTCCCTCTCTTCCTTTTAGACACATCCCCTCCCCTCCCAGCCACACAGCCACACGGACACCTCTCCACACAGCCGGAGCGTGGAGATGACAGCTTCCTCCACCAGAGACACCAGGCCAACTCCAAAACATGGGGCCTAGGAGCACAGATGCCAATGGCTTCTCTTCCTTCTTTCCTGGAGCAATCAGGTTCTCTCCAAACTGCCATTAAGGATAAGATGCACAAGGAAGAAAGGATGAGTCTGTCTGTCTGTCTGCCTGGGCTCTTCTGAGATGACATGCCCATTTCACTGCCATGATGCAGGCTGGCTAGTTTGGTTTCCACTGGAAGAGTTTGGTGCCACTCTTCCTTCTGATCCTTGCAGGAGAGCAGACTTGCATGGGAAAGAGGACATAGCCCTCCATTCCGGCTGCGTTAGATGAATCAACTTCTGGGGAGCAGGGCAGGACCATGGCAGGGGCAGTGTTGGGCACCAGAGCTTGGATGAACCCTAACGAGGGCTGATGGATAAATTGCTACCTTTGCTGGTACTGCTGAAGCAACCCGAGATGGTTTGCACAACTAGGAAAAGTTATTGCTGCACACGCCCAGAAGTCCCAGGGATGGGGACTGTGTGGAGGCCTCTTAACTCTGCCTGGAGACGGCATCATAAGTCACCCTCCCATTTTCTTTTCTGCATCCTATCACTTGGTCCTCACACCATTTGCTTTTCAGGTAGCAGTATTTGTCATTCAACAAAGCACCTCCGCCTGGGTGGTTTGAACAACAGGAATATCCTGTTTCTGGAGCTAGAAGTCCAAGGTGAAGGTATGCACTGGGCCGCTTCCTTCCTAGGGCTGCAGGGACTCATCCAAGGCTGATCCTCAAGGCCGATCAGCTCCCTGTTTGTGTATTAGAAAGTGTCATTCCCATCTGTATATTTTATACATAGCTATACAAATATAACAAAAATCAGGATTATAGTGTGGTTACTGCTGAGTAGCCTGGGTTTTTCAGTTCATTTCATTGTTCATGTTTTCTTTGTCTTTGAAAACATCCCAGTCATCACATTATCTGGGACATCTTATCCCAAGACCAATTTACACTCCAGAGATTCTTGGTATCACTAAGTGCCAGGTCCAGCACAGCTCTCAAAGGTCTTGGGGGGTGGGAGAAGGATGGAGAGAGAGTGGAAAAACAAAGAGGATCCAGAAAGGATGCAGAGAGAGTGGAAAAACAAAGAGGATCCAGAAAGCTGGATCCTCTGAGCCCTCGCTGTGGGTGGGAGGAAAGGAGCCTTGGCAGTGCATTTATGTACACATGTGGCAGGTTGGTGTCAGGTGCCACCATTTTTGCCGAGCAACCCATTGCTTGGATCATTTCAGGACTTGGGGTTCCCTGGAAAGAAGCAGCTTGTTCATGTGGCTTGTCGCAGGCACTCTTTGTTCTGCAACAGAGCTTACTTCACCCCAGCACGTGTAATCAATTTCCGGCGTCAGCCTTCTCCCGACAACCCAGTCACAGGCTAAGGCTGAGGCGGGGGAGAAGAGCTCTGCTCAGGGAAGAATGGGATCTGCGCACAGCACAGCCAGCAGCAAAAGGCTGCCACCCCGTGAAGCGCCCCTGACTTCTGCTGCAGCCTCAGGCATCACAGCCTGTGGTGTTCACTGTGGCTCTGTCTGTCCAGCTGTGACACCTGTGACTATGTAACATGGGTTTCACACACATGGTGTCGCAGCCCTGGGACAGACAGGCACTCTGAACAAACTCAGCATTCTTATTCTCACTCCCTACATGGTTTTCTAAGATAGTTTATCTTATTTTTAAGAGGAGCAAAGTTGAAACAATTAATTTAAATATTATTTGAAAGAAAATGGAATACACTTATTTCAACACTAACCTAGATATTATGTGTAGGTATCAGGTAGGCAGGGGCCTAAAAAAGCCAGGTGCCTACAAAAATCAAGCAAATGGGCTGGGGATTTAGCTCAGTGGCTTAAGTGCCTACCTGGCAAGTACAAGGTTGTGAGTTTGATTTCTGGTACCAAAAAAAAGAAAAAAAATCAATTAGATGATAGCTGTCAAGAAATAGCATTTTCGGGGAGACTGAAAAGATGGCAGACCAGTAAACAGCAGGATACAGAACCTCTCTGAGAGAGACAGCTCAGAT
Source organism: Dolichotis patagonum (assembly GCA_004027295.1). Lineage (NCBI taxonomy): Eukaryota > Metazoa > Chordata > Mammalia > Rodentia > Caviidae > Dolichotis > Dolichotis patagonum. Next base: position 26,952 of record PVJX010013874.1, read on the forward strand.
GCCAGAATAAAACATCCTGGAGAGATCTGGACAGAGGGAGATGGGTTCTCTCAATCCAGGAAGAAACTGAATACGAAGTCCCGTGGTTATCATTAGAGAAGCTAAGATCAGTGATTACATCGCTCTCGCAGAGCCACCTGAATTCGTGCCCAAGACTGGCTTGAGTGCTAGAACCTGCGATGATGTGATGGGCTTGAGCAGCCCCATGCCTGGAGCTGAGCCGCCCCACACACGACTTGCCCAGAGGCACCATGAACTTGCACCACAGCTGCACTGAAGTCGGAGGTCAGGGAGCCCAGCAGAGAATGGAGCCAGAGAGGGACCAGCATTAACCTTCAGTGAGTGCTGGGAATAAGACCCTCCCCATGGGAAAAGGGCAACCAACTGGACGACAAGTTGGAGTTGGGCAGGACGGGCCCGAACTGGGAACAGCAGTGACTTCAGTTGGTTGCTCCCCTCCCAGAGCACATTGGTGGGATCTGCTTGACCTGGATCACACCCCTGGCCAGGACCCAATAAGTCATCCCAAACCGATACCCTATGTGCAGCATGCACTAACACAGTGAAGGCCCCCGAAGGTTGGCTGGCCCGGAGGGGAGGGGCCAACATATACTGCCCCTGCTTGCACTTCAGTCTCTGACAGTGGACTGGAGAGGGCAGAAAACCCTAGCCTGCATGCTTCAGAAGGACGATAACCAACAAGGAAAGGGGCTGGGAACTACACTATACACTTGTATGGAAGGAACCAAAAACATGATGAGAGAGAGAAATAAGAAAAAGCCCCCAGCCCACAGCCCCCAACCCTGAGAATATTGACCCAGGAAGGGTAAATACAAAAGAGATTGAGGGCAGCAAACATGCAACATCAAACACAGCATCAGCAGACATAAAGAGATACCTTTGGGACCTCGTAGATGAGCTCAAAACTGAAATATTAATTCAAGTTAAGCAAGATATAAGTAGATTAATAAAAGAAATGCTAAGCACCTCTCAAGAAGACACAGATGGAAGAATGGAGAAACACAAAAGGAGAGAAATGTTTTATGAAAAATATAAAGAAAACCTAGAATACATGAAGCAGATTCAAAGAGACTAGAAGGACTCTAAAAACTCCATTGAAACCTGGCAAAACTGCTTGAAAGAAACTAAGGATAGGCTATCAAAACTTGAAGACAGGTTTTCAATGTGTGATCATGAAAGAAAAGATATCTTAAAAATAACAAGGAAACAGGCAGTAACAATACAAAGGCTAGAAGATGAAAAGAGGATCTATAACCTAAAAATAAAACATATGAATGGAGAAGCAGGAATCAAAACAAAGGAATTGCAAAGACTATTCACAGAAATTATTAAGGAAAACTTCCCAAGCATAACAAAAAGAAATGATATGCAGGTGTATGAAGCATACAGAATTCCAGCCACCTACAACCAAAACAGAGCTACACCCAGACACATACTAATCAAGATCCCAGAAATTCAATATAAGAACAGAATATGAAAAGCTATCAGAGAAAAGAAACAGATCACCTATAAAGGAAAACCCACCAATCACGGTAGACTTCTCGACACAGACCATCAAATGAAGAAGAGCTTGGAGCAAAGTAATTCAAGCCCTGAAAGAAAATAACCTCCAGCCCAGATTGATGTACCCTGCAAAACTGTCTCTAGAAATTAATGAAGAAACAAGATGCTAATGAGAATTAATGAAGAAACAAAGAGGAACTGGGGGAATTTGTGACCACCAATCCAACTCTACAAAAAATACTGAAGGACATTCTAGAGAGAGAGAGAATAAGAATACAAGGATTTCAGGAACAGTGGCAGAGAGGTGAACTGGGTGGGCACTGAGGTGAACTGGGCAGACAGTAGAATGAAAGAGAAAAATACACAACCAATGGCAGAAAAATAGAATAGCAGAAATGAGGCAGAGAAAGTTGGCTGTAATCTCTAATATAGGTGGACTTGATATACTAACAAAAAGAAACACAGGCAGAGTAGATCAGGAGATAGGGTCCATCGAGATGCTCTGTATAGGAAACATAATTAACCTGAAAGAGGGTTTATGAACAGAACGTCAAATATGAGAAAACAATGCTGTATGTGACAGGGAACCAGAGAGAAATAGGGGCAACTTGACCAGCACCTGCAGATAGGTTGAAAAGATATGATACTTTTGTGCAGTAGAGAACTACTCAGCTATAACGAAAGAAAACCTTGAGGCTTTTATAGGTAAAGGAGTACAACTCAAGATCAAGCCCAGGAGTCAGAAGGTTCAGAACCAGTTAGAATAAATAGCAGGTTGCTCCCCCCAATCTAAAAACTGAGGGAGTTAGTGGGACCCAATTGTGCAGTGCACCCAGTGGGAATAAAAGAGGAGGAAATGTCTAAAAAAGGAAGGCAGAGGATATTGTTAATAGGGTAACAAAGTTTAAAATCTACATTATTCTCACCACTCTGTTTAGATGGATTATATTCTGTTCCAGTTTGTCTACTTACACTAGATTTGAGGGCACAGACAGCTATCCCCAAAATAGCAGGATATATTATGGTAATCATCCTTAATTTCCTATTAACTTAATCTGAATCCCTGTATAACTTACACTGTCTTATAATTGACTGATCTTATTTGGATCTGGTTTGTTAGATTGATGTTTTGTATTGATTGATTTTATTCAAATCTGTTATGATTGATAGTATCAAGTCTCAGTGTAGGCAACTACACTGAAGATGACAAGATTCACTAAGATACCCACTCTGTTTTGATTATTACCTGCTTTTGAAGTCTTCTGATATCTCCAATGTTTTGTTTTTATTAATATTTTTATATACTGCTGAGACATCATAGTAACCATTGTAGATCACCTTGTATTGTGGTTTTATATGACTTTTTCATTTCATGTTTTTCTAGGAATTTGTTTTGTTTTGTCTTGCTTTATTTTGTTTTTCCCTCTAATACAGAAAGGATAGGTATACATGTAGAGACTCATGCATGCGTAGAACTTATAAACAGCTTATGAGAACCAATTATATAATGCATGATGAAATGAACAACTACTTTGAAGAAAAAGAGACACTACAGTACCCAGTGCTGATCCCATAATGTCATGATGTGAAATCCAGCAATACTATCATTCTTTGTTCAGAATGATTTTTAGCTTGCTTTGTTTTGTTTAAGTTCAACACACATGAAGGTATGGACAGCTGTTTTGAAGAGAATGAGAGACACTGTGACCGCCATTGTTGGCTTCCCTATTGTCTGGTCTTGAAGACCTGAAACGCTTTCCTCATCCTGTTCAGACCAGTCCCATACTATGTTGTTTCATGTGAATTCTCTGTATGTGAAGATATGGACAACTATTTAGAAGAAAACAAAAGTCAATATGATAGATAGTGAAGATCTCTGATTGTCTTGCTTTGAAATTTATGTCTCTTACATTGTTTTCTTGTGTTCCATTTTGTTCTGTTTTGTTGTGTTTAATTTTACCCTCTTTAAAATTAAAAAAAAAGAAACAGCATTTGCCTGTGAACACATGTGAAGTACAGCCCAGATTCACACCCTACATTAGACACCTTCCTTGGAGTGATCTAAAGGTCTGAGTTTGCCTGGCTTGTCAAGGTTCGTAGTTACTCAGTTGTCTTACCTCTGCTATTCTTTGCACAGAGTAGTAATTCACCTGCATTATCTGCTCTGAACTCTGGTCCATGACAGATGGGGGTCGTCTTTGTGCCTCCACATTTCAGTACGTTCAGTGTGACCCCTGAGCCCTCCTGAGGAGCAAGGATCCCACCCGATGGACTAACTACGCAGGTTGCAAAGATTAAAACATCTGCTGTGTTTCTACTAACTTCAAAGTGAAATAGAAGCGAAGTGGAGATTTTCTGGGGATTTCAAAAGACAGTTGTTCGGCATGACTGGAGCATAATGATGTCACTAGAAGCTGCCTAAAACAGGGAGTTAAGTCCAGACCTTAACAATGGAGGTCTAAAGAGTGCTGAGGAGCTTGGATAAAATCAGGAGCTACAAATTGTGTTTGAAATCAATATCTCCATGCTTAAAAAATAGAAAGAGACACAAGTAAAATTGGCTGAAGCCAAAAGGACTTAGGAGCTATGATAAAGACATGAATAGCACACAGGATCAAAGAAAGTGCAGAACGAAAACCTGAGGAAGAAAGGACCAGATCCAAGGACAGCGCCCCAGCTCCTGCGCCCCACTCCAGTTCCACCTCCCACGCCACCCCACCCCACCCCCAGCACCCTCTGCTTTCCTCTGAGCATCTGAATCATGCCCTTGGCCACTACTCCTGTCAGGACAAGACTGCCAGCTGTCCTGGAATTATACGCTGAAGACCAGCACCAAGGCTCCGAGGCTCCTGGGAAGATCTGTGGAGATTGCAGCTGGCCTGGCTGAGTGACCTGCCCACAAGTGCCCAGGCCCAGAATTGGGTGGGCAGAAAGAGAAGCCCCGTGCAGTAGGAGCAGTCTGGCTCAAGGGAGGCCCGGAGCTATTACTAGTGCAAGAAAAAGAACAGACCTCACAGTTGGCAGAAAAAGTCAACAAATCCCTCCTCATGCTGGGCAGTGGTTTTAATATCATTGCCACCACTCTGTCCTTGCAGTTACAGGACAGCCAGCTCCTACCTTATACCCATTGTCATCAATGTCCATGTCCATGATCCTAAAATACTCTGAACTGCTCCCACCGTGAACGGCCAGCCGCTCACAGGGAGGACAGTGCCGAAGAATAGTTCTCACATGTGCCTGGGGAAATTCTGAGGGTTAATGTCCATGAATTAAAAGAAGACTTTTTCATTGAAATACAAAAAGTAAAGATAAAGGAAAAAGGTGCCTGAGGAGTGTCTTCCTCCACAGCTGCTAAGATTGCTAAAGTCAATGTTTCCCAATTCATTAACAAAGCTCTTACCTAATTTTAAGAGTAGCAACACGGCAAAGTTGAACAAATATAATGACTCCCAAGGGGAAAAGTACTTCGGCTGTGAACAGCAGAGCCCCTCAGCTCTAGGGATACAAGTAGGTTTTCCCGCCGAGATACACATGCAGGGTGCGGTTAGGGGAAGGAAAGTGGCCCGCAGACTTGTCCACGTGGGAAAGTCACAAACGTTACTCAGTAAGCACCTAGAATAGGCCCTTATTTTAGCACAAGTGGTACTGAATGCTCAGGAAGTGTTGTTAGGCAGGCAGATCTTTCATCCAGTCAAGAGATTTTACCTACTCGTAGCATATGGCCACTTGAAGCCAATCTCTCAAAATATCCTAGACATTTTTCTGTCTGATGTTTTCTCATACAAATTACTTTACCTCACCACCCCACCTAAGGTGCCTCCGTGTGAGGCTTGTCCTCATCGTTCCCGAGACAGCTCCATGTGGTTCACTTCTGCCCCAAGACACTGCTAGAAAGAGCAAGGACTGCTGCACAAACCTGGGCGAGGACCGCGGAGCTGCGGCCGCCCCAGGGCAGGGGCGAGGGGCCCCATCCGCGGTGACCAGCTGTGCACAGGGGAGGAATCTGTGGGTGCCGGCCCAGAACAACTGTTGGGGGGGGGGGTTGCTGGTGGCAGGACCTGAGCCAGGCACAGAGAAGAGGTTTAGCATCTGTAGCAGCTGGAGGCATCCACTGTGCATCCAATGCAGCTATTAGTTTGGGCTTTCTAGGTCTTTATTTTAACTTTTCTAGTACCTCCTGTTCACTCTGTTTACAAAGGATCAACCTGTGACAAACTAAACACAAGCAAGGCCTTCACCACCAACTAAACACAAACTAAACACAAGCAGTGCTCTGCCCTGGAAAGACTTCCTTCTCCTTCTCCTTCTTCCTCTTCCTATCCTTACTCTTCTTTGTATGTTTACGGTGCATACAGAAGTGATGTGTATAATATCCTGACCTTTCTGCTTCGCTTCTTCCCTCACTCCCTCTGCTCCCCTCCTAGCACACCCTTCCCTTCCTTTGTCCTTTTTAATTGACACACAATAGCTATATATTCTATCGGTGCCTTGTGACATTCTGCTTCTGGCTGTTAGTAGTAACCAGCAGTGGGATCAATTCACCGATCCATGAATGTGAAAGTTTAACATTTATTTAGAACAAAAGGAGAAGAACAAGAAGTGAAAAGCAAGCTCTCCAGAAGAAAAAGCGCTCTGAAACACAGTGCCCTGCAGAATGAGCATGGGCCAGTTAGAGCAGGGAGAGAAACTCCCCCTTCAGAGCGGCTGGGGAGAGCTCAAGCAGCCGAGAGCCCCTCAGACAACAGATCTAGGCCGTCCCGCCAAAAACCCATCTGACCTTGTGCCAGAAGATTCTATCAGATGCGGGGTTCAGCTCAGCCTGGTGCAGAAGTGAAGGCAGCGTTCTCCATGACTAACAGGTCCCTGCAGTTGGCAGGTCAAATCCAGTGACCCAGCAGCTATGCCCTGCCTTAATTTCCTGCCTCAATCTCAGTGCATTCAACCTTCATAATGACCAGATCAGGGTAATTTATACATCCACCCCTCAAACATGTATCATTCATGTCGGGAATATTCAATACCCTCTCTACTAGCCATGTCGGAATATTCAATCAGCTGTTGTCAACCGCGATCACTTGATCTTGTTATAAAGCGTTAGAAGCTCTTCCTGCCCTTTGCCCTCCTGAGCCCTTTGTCAATCAATGACCCTCTCTCCTCCCACTCCCCACACCCTTCCGTGGCCTGCTGACTAACCTTCCGCTCCTCACACCATGAGACCCATCCTCTAGCTTCCACAGATAGGTAAGAACAGGTGGTGTTTGCCTTTCTGCACCTGGTTTATTTAACGTCAGTTCCGCCTATGTTGTTAGAGACAATGGATCCCAGCATTCCCCAGGTGGAATCGTGTCTACTGTAGGTATATGCCGTGCTTTCTTCACCCCCTCAAGCACCAGTGGCAGCTCAGCTGGCTCCAAGTCTTGGCTGTCATGGATCACGCTGTGACATACCCGAAGTCCAGGTGTCTATTCCGTACACTGACTCCATTCTCTTTGGGGTTATGCAGCTCCAGAGGAGAAGGCCTTCCTGAGCCACTCAGACAGCCCCAGGGAAGACACCAGGGAGGTGATAGCTGCCCCCTCTCCACTCCTCTCCAAACTTCCTGAAGCTCCCGGTGTGTGAGCCCTTGAGTCCTCAGGTGGTTTGCAAGGCCCAGCTACTGTGGTAATGAGGGTCTGATATAGTAGTTAATAAGTGCCAGCTATTCATAAGCATCTTTTATGTTTCATAATGAAAACAGAAGTATACAACCCAATGCACAACACTCTGAAGTCAGTTTTGGTTTGTGATGATGAGGACGGAACCCACAGCCTCCACATGCTGGGCAAGCAGCTCTACCACTGAGCGACACCCCAAACTCTGAAATCATTCGTGGTTTTTCCTGGCAGCATCTTTGAAGTCTAAAGACTATAGAATTCTTACCTGGTGAACCAAATGCATTAGTGTGGGACATGTGGACTGACAGGTTTGTGTTTGTGCTAATGAAGCCATCAAGGATAATTTAAGTGTGATCGTGGCTTTCCACAGCCAGCCTTCCACACTCCACCAACACCTCCCGCAGGTGCAATTTCCTTTCTGCTTGTCATTGTTCTGCCGCCTCCACCTCACCGTTGAGGAAAGGAGCCAGAACGTAAGTGGGAAGAGGCGCCCAGACAGTCCACACACTGTGCAAGGTCGTCAAACTCCTTTTAATGTAATGCTGTAAGTAGTTTCTTACACAAGACACACAATCTATGCTTTAGAAAGGCAAAGATTACTTAGTAAGATGGAATGTAAAAAAAATGAAATGATAAAAATAGATCCTGCTTATCAAAATGGGAACTAGGTCTTCATAGTATTTGTTCACTAAATATTTTTTAAAAAATAAACAGATTGTCAATTTCCAGATTTTCTCTCCCTCCCACAATACCAGGTACATGATAATCACTCAGAAAATGATATACATTCAATGAATAATGAATGGCACAATACCTGCTTTCACAGGTGTTTACTGCTGGTGAAACAATAATTTTTTAAGCTGTAAATCATAAAGCGAAATATATATTAACATACACATTAAATGTTCATCAAATCTGCTTGACTGCTATGTGAGAGCATTTTGTAGTCTGTGGGAAAATGTAATTCCTGTGCTGATCATTGGCTTTTATCGATCGTCTTCCTGGCTGTCAAATTATCTTCCTTTATGTGATTGGGGAGTGTGAACTGAGATTAGGATGTTTAATTTTAGACTCATTTTCTATTATCTGGGTAAACAGGCTCCATCTTCTGTGAAAAATAAAAAGCTAACCCCCGGGGTGCCGAACTTTTTCCCCAAGTCACCATCTGGAAAAACGTAGACTGAACACGGAGGACATCAGCTCCAATGACTCTCGGTCACAAGGACTGTGTGCTTCCTGCTTCGCCAGCCCCCCACGCACCGCAGCCCCGCTGTGGTTTGCATAGAAATATTCTCTAGTTAATTCGCTTCATCTTTAAAAGTAAATTATTTAAAGTTGCATTCAATTGCTTTCTCCATATTCTTCCCTGTCCAGCATAGTCTTCCCTGTCACAAAGCTGCTCCCCGGCCCCTGCGGTTGACTGTCCCCGACCCTGTACACCGTGCAGAGGGGTTCCCACTGCGTGCTGGTGGGTTGGCCTTTGCCGGGGTCTGCTGGAGTTGACTTAAAGATGAACCCCCTAAGCTCAGCCTAGTAGGGCTCACCGGTCTTTATTGATTTCTTAGCTCAAATTATTTTGGAAAACTTGTAACACAGTGTTACAATATCCTGACGGAAACATAAAACAAAACAAACGCTGAGCACAGTCTCTTTCTTGGGTTCACTGAGGCCTCAGGACCATTTATATCTGTGTTGCGTGTTTTGCATTTCTCCCACACTTTCATGGACCGGCTCTTGAAGCCCTAGAACAAATTAACTGAAAGAAAACCACTGTGAAACCGCTTGAAACTGATCCCACTGAGTCCTAAAGCCTCACATGACCTGTCTTTGTTTTCCCCTGGGTCTCGATGTCAGTCGACATGATTGTAAATGCATTCCTGGTGATTTGCTAATGTGTATGAGCTACTGGAAACCGGGCCTTACACGCCCGGTATTCCAGACCGGACCGAACACCTTCCGAAGCACTCTGACAACAAATAAGAGTCTCTTTCACAGATCTGAAACCAATAATCAGCTTTCTTGACCTACATTTAAAAAAACAAAAGCATCTTTTAACTAAGCAAGCATAAAAATCCCTCTGGAGATGTTTTTATTTGTGAAACGCCTTCCTTAAGGACACCGCCACCGGCTTCCCGTCACTCCAGCTCGATGTCCCCGGCGTATAAGGTGATGAGCAGGATGGCAGTGAAGCCCGTCAGCATCCCCGCGTTCTGGATCAGGAAGAAGGTGAAGTCCGTCTTCCTCCCTGTCACCTTCTCCCTGAGCATGTCGTTCATCTCTGGGAACTGGAAGGGGACCCGCTGTTAGACAGCTCTTGCCATCTGGTGGCGAAACGCAAAACACGCACTGCTGGCCACGGGAGGGGAGCAGGCTGCGGCCTCCAGGAGTGAAGCCCAGATGCCAGCACTTTAGAGAACTAAAAGGATGCGGGGTGGGCGAACCTCAGTCTGCTGTGTGTGTGTGTGTGTGTGTGTGCGCACGCGCGTGTGCTCCATCCACACGGTCCTTCCAGGATCCCACACGCACCCTCTCACCCCTTCCTCAGTACCCACGCACTCACCACACCCTCAGCCTGAGCTCTTCGCCTCCAGTCTCTCCACGGAGCAAATGCTTCGGGCTTCTCCTGACACTGCGCCTCCCCGACCACTCCCCTGAGCCTGGCCTACTGCGTGCTAGATTTTCTTATTACCCCGTCTCATCACATACACTGCTTTTCCTTTTCGTAGCATTTTAGAACTATTTTTCTCATAGCAATTAGTTACTAATAGTAGTAATAATAATAGTAATCCTTTAGTCTGCATAAAGATTGTGCCTTTCTCTTCATTCCTGACAGAATGCAGGGACTGGAATGACACCAGTCACCTGGCAGAAATAATCCCACATTTAATTTCTTTTTCTTCAACTTGTTTCCTCCTACTTGCTCTACCATCACAAATTCATAGGGTTTTAAAGTAACTTTGTGCCTTATTCCAGGATCAAAGACTATAACATCATTACAGAGAAAAGACTTTATACCCTAGGTGTTTTGTCTAGAATCCTCCCTCTCTCAGAGATGGGTACTGACCAGGCCACATTGGAGACATAAACACGCAGACTCTGCAAGGTACACTGCAAAGTGCTTGGCTACGTACGCCAGGGTGCACTGCATCAATGTCCCTTCAAGGTCTCCAGGGTCCAGCTGACCCATAAGCCTGGCTTAAGAAAACTCCTACCAGGGTAAAATGGATGGGGCTGTGAAACCAGCCAGAGAAAAGGCAAAGTTCTGTAAGCATAAGCAGCAGCGTTTGTGAGCAGCGCTCCCCTAACTGAGCCACGCCAGTGGATTCTGCTCCACTATCTGAGAAAGGGGAAGCAGCCACTTAGAGTGAGGAGGGTGTGAAGCTCCAATTCTGTGAAGACAAAGGTAAAAGCAGTGGTGTATCCAGGAAGGAAGTCCCAGCTGTCACAGCGGCCTGCACAGCATAGCGCAGAGCCAGCTAGTTAAACTTGGAGCTCAGGGTAGAGACGAAAAACACCGAATTATTAAATTATATGTCTAATAACTTCAGTTCCAAGTACAAAAAACGTTTGATTTTCATACAGTAGCAATTGTTATTTTCTGTAAAGCTGTCCATGACTCACAAGTGCACAAGCTATTTCTCTCTGAAACACACTACTGGGAACACACATACACACACACACACACACAGGCACCATCGAGACGGAAACACAGAAGCACACTGGAGAAGCACCGCCACACGTTTACCTGCCTGCCTGCAGTGGGCTGGCTTTAGTTCACTCCAAGGGTCTCTCATCACTTAGAGCGCTGAAATGACACCTTGCTGCTTCCTCTAACAAGTCCAGGTGTGAAGGTCCCGCAAAAGAGAGGAAAGAAGTTCTACAAGGACAGACTATGCTAGAAGACAAGTGTCACCTTCCATGGGGACCAGGGCCTGGGAAAACACCCCAGCATCAGCAAAAGCAAACCATTTCACCTTGTTAATGAGATCACATTTTTTAAATCAGGAGACCCACTGTGGACTCACACTGGGTGCCCAGGCTCAATGGGGTGGGCTGAAGCAGGAAGGTCCCAGACCCCACAGCAAGGCCCCCACATGGGAAAGCAGAAAGTTTCCCTCCATCCACTCATAGCCCTGTCCAAGTGTGACTCCTAACTCCTGTCTAGGTTTTTAATTAAACAAAATAAATGCCTAACATCTTACCATGTCCGCCAGAGAAATGTAGAGGAACATGCCCCCAGCCAGCGCAAAAATGATATTCGGGGCAAAATTGTTGCCCACCAAGATGCCGAAAGCCAGCCCCACGTAGCAGGAGCAGGCGGAGAGGAAGTTGAACAGCAAGGCCTGCCGTGTGCTCATCCCCGCGTTCAGCAGGATCACAAAGTCCCCTGGAAGAAAGAAACACCACAGGAGTCAGGCTGGTTTTCCAGTTGGGCATGAGATTGAGGACACTCATCCTTGTCCAGCAAGGCTCCTTCCTCTTGGGCACCGAGGAATTGGAAGACAGTGTCGCCTGACAGGTCGCCTTCCCCACGAGCCCCCGCTTACCTAGCTCATGCGGAAACTCCTCGCACAGGATGGCGATGGACGTGCTGAGGCCCTGCAGCAGGGACAGCGTGCAGGACGCCCCAATAGCCAGGCCGTCAATGAAGTTGTGGAGGGCGTCACAGAGTGTGATCATCCAGGCAATCGTCCCGATTTCGGACAGCTTGGGGCCCTTCAGACAGCCGCAGGAACTGGACTCCCTTTTGCCCTCCTGTAACATAACAGGAGACCAATCAACACGACAACCAACGGCTTTCTGGGTGAGGGTTAGGGGTTGGTGTAGAGAAAAGTAGGAGCTGGGTTATGTCTAGAGAGATGAACTTTCCAGCAAAAGTCTTTTGTAGCTACAGGAAGCCCTGACAATAGATGGCTGAGGACAGGGCGAAAGGCACACCTTGATCAAGCCACTTACACACACTTTACAGCAACTTCCCCCCAAACCAAACCTCTTTCCTGATAGGAATGAGTTCCTAGAATTACCTTACCCGCCTGCAGTGTAACATATTAACCTAAGAATTTGATTTATGCACATATTTTAAAGAAAGTTACCCAAAGAATACATTCTCCCTGTTGCAATTTAAATGTGAAAGCCACCCTTAAAGCAGGCTGACCACAAGGGGCCTTTATTCCAACTCTTCCTGGGCCCTGTGTGACCTGGAAAGAATTAGCGCAGTTTCTCCAACTGTGAAAGGGAGCCAAGGCACCAGGCAGCTCGACTGGCGACTGGTGCCCTCCCGGCGGCTGCAATGTCTCCACCCCATCCTGGGCACTGTGCTGGGCTATGGTGACGGGGTCCCCTCCAGCTCTAAGTCTCAATCATTCTCAAGCGACTCCATAAAGTGTGCTCGAAGTGGCTCGCCTTTATGCTAACACTTCTTTCCACCTTGAAATAATAGTAAAAATGGAAAATCCTATCACAGACCCTCTGTATGAATTTCAAGTCCCATAAAATACAGTGGTACAAAACCAAATGATAAATGCCAACCAAAGCATTTGCCAGAAGTTGCAGGAAAGGTTACAACTGCAAATCCATTTTTAAGTAGGCAGGTGGTTGGCAATCATCTGGAGAGCATTTCACTCCTAACTGAGTGTCTGCAGTTTGCACAATGCTGTGCTGGATGCTACAGGAGACCTGGTGGTCGGGAACACACAGTCTCTCCCCAAGAACCATGTGTACGCTGCAGAAACAAGGCTGGCATTGTGTGTGTGTGTGTGTGTGTGTGTGTGTGTGTGTGTGTGTGTGTTTTAAGAAAGTGCAACATGAAATGCACTTCTTCTAGGTCAACAATCAGAGGTGTTTTACATTTATTTATTGTAACGTTGCTGAAAACACTTGGGGACCAATACTTTCAGGCTTGACTTTAGAGTCCGTAACACATCTTTTCACTGTTTCAGAGTCTTCAGGGCATTTGTTTTTACAGTTTTTCTTTTTTTAGTAGTCTCTGTTTTCTGTTTGCAGATAAAGCCAGAGTCACTTGGGGCAAATATGTGGAAGAACGGCCACTGTTAAGTCAGTCACCATCATTGTCACCATGCAGAACCAGTAACTGCAGGGCCTCCAGGACTGATGGTGAGCGGAGCTCTGCTCCGAGTCAAAACACCTGGGATTGTTCTAGCCACCACAGAGCTGACGCGATTAAAGCACTGAGAGGCGGTGAGTTTACCCGTGATACAAAGGACATATGTGGGGTTTGGGGTAACAGTGTTTTATGCTCCAGCTTTATGGCGAGGGGTTCCTTGGGGCACTGGGTCTGTACAAAGCCCAGGTACCTTTTTCCATGGCTTTGGCCCCAGTATCTTGTTCTCATGGTCATCAGCTTCCACACTGGGATCTGCACCAGGGAAACTCTCCTCTCAAAAACTCTTCCAAACCCTTGAAGCAGTGTTAGCATCAATCTCTGGCCTCCTTTATTTTCCGAAGTAAATCTCACCTACATAAGAAGACTTCCATCCTGTCTTTCTATGCGGTGTTTTCTCGCACTGGCTGTATTGTAAACATCAGTGTAGTAAACGGTCCTGATGGTGCAGGACCAGGAGGTAGCCGAGGCGACAGGGAGCCCAGTGCAGAAGCTGATGACCATGAGAACAAGATGCTGGGGCCAAAGCCATGGAGAAAGGAACCTGGGCTTTGAACAGACCCAGTGCCCCAGTGTACCTCAAAGGGTGTTTTCACCTTCCAACTTGGCTTACGAAATTGCAAACAGTATCTACAAATTCTTCATTTACTGATTGAGAAAAGTTTGCAAAGCCAACTCTCTACCACCTAATGTCATATAGTCTACAGACACCTTGAATGATGCAAAAGAAATTAACACATTGTGCATATAACCCCCTGACTTTATAGCTATGCCTCATCTGAACTCCATGAGCTTAGGTCCCAAATCGTGCTGTTGAGAAAGTTAAAGTCAGACATTATTACAGTTTTGGAAGGTGGATATGAAAGGAATCAAGATGTGTCATGTACATGTGCCAATTCCCCAAAATGACTGTAATCATTACGTACTGCAAACCTGTACTCAAAAATGCTTTTAAAATGAAACAAACCAAATCAGGCAAACATTTGCAAGAAGCTACAATTCACCTAAATTAAGTGACTGAGAAAAAGAAGTGCTAAGTTCGAGTTCCTTTAACTAACTCAGTGAGTACTGTACTCTTTCCTGTTTTTTCCTATTTTTCCTTGCTGTTACTGTTCTAGGCTTGTTGTCTCCTTTTTCTCTAAACCTGAGGCTATTCCCTCCTCGGCCACGAGGGGGCAGATGAGCCCAGTATGAAGGCGAGTACGAAGTCCCAGGCCGAGCGCCAGCTGGTCCCAACAAGGAAGCTCTAGAAAAGCTGGATGGACACAGGATCTTGTTAGAAGGGAAAGAAAAATTCTAACAGTGCTGTGTGACCTTGGATGTGATGATGTTCTTGAAAAATCACACCAAAGCTCAAGGTGAGCTGGGAGATTAATTAGCCAAAAAGCAAAACCCACTGTAAAATCCGTACTTGCTGAGTTTGTAAATTCAGATGAACTGTGTCTGGGAGGAACGAATCTGATGGGTGTGAAATAGTCTTGCACACATGGTGCCTCACGTTTACAAAGCACGCCCACCTGAGCCTTCAGAGCCTCCTTTCAAGTGCATCTTCAGAGATGCAGAACATGAACACTAAGAACAGAAAGGAGTTGCACAAAGTCATCCTGGGGCTGCCAGGGCTGGACCACTTTATTCCCCACTGAGAATCCCTCTTTCAGGAGGCAGAAACTGCCTCCAAGGTCAGGAATCTAAAGGAAGCTCTGGCCAGCAGTCCATAGTCTAGAGCAGAACACAGGTCAAAGGCCAGGCCTGTGACACACAGCCTTCATGCCAACCGCTTCTGAGGTGACATTCTGCTCTCTCCCCATCCTCTGTCCTGGGCTGTCCTGCTGGGCCACCTTGGCCTACCCATTTCCCTACTTGAGACTGAGCATAGGGAGCCCCAGCTGCTGCCCCCAGGACGAGGGATTCTGGAAAGCAGTGTCCAGTCCTCAGTGCTCATCTGTAGGTGCCTCTCAGGCAAAGTGATAGTCCTGTCTGTCCAGGTTGCAGCGCCTGCCTCCTCTCCCGGCCCCATCCTCTGCATTACGGGCCTTGGTGTGGGTGCTCACCCCATGGTTCTCTTCCTCCCCGCATCTTGCACTTCATGCAAACCCTACTGCAAGAGTCCTGCCCTCAATGCCACCTTCTTCCTACTGGCATCCCAGCTGGTACAGCCACTGGTGCTGGAAGTGGGCACAGGTGCCTGCAATGAGGTATTTCATTTGGGGTTTTCCTAAATCCAAAGCACTGGGGACAGAAACCTGGCCGTATGTAAGGTACACTGCATTTCCAAGTGTACCTGCACCAGGCGAGGTCTCTGCCAAGTCTGGGATGAGCTACAGTCCATCCTGCCTCAGATTCCCACAGCCTGTGGGGCCAGTGCAGCCAGGGGAGCGTGGCTGTCAGATGGGCTGAGGAGCCTCTGGACAGCCCTGAGCCAATGAGCACCCTGAGGACCCTGGGAGGCCATAGTGACACAGTGTCCTCTTCCGCGTCAACTGCTATTCTCTCAGGAAGCAGCTCATGGTTTGGTCACAGTTGGTACAGGCACGGGTCCTGCACTGAATGAGGTAGCATCATGCCCAAGGTGGATGGATGCTATCTATCAGCAAACCATGAAACTAACGTTCACAGCGTGTTCCACTGTAGGCGCCACGACCGCAACACTAGGTGATCACAATATCTAATCCTGATGCTTACTCTTTTATTCTGTCTAACAGCAAACTTACATGGTGATTCCTCAAAGCCATTTAACTGTGCACAGACATCTAAGTGTGCCTACAACAGCTGGCTAAGAGAGTTTATCCACAGGGGCCTGAACTACAGGGATGATGGGGAATCCTCTAAGTGAGCAACACTCTGAGTAAAATATCTGATTTCCCACTTCCTGAAGAAGAAATACTCTAGGTTCAAAGAGACACTAATTCAGGGCATGCCAGACATTCAAATGATAAAGTCAGAAAATTGAAAGCAAAGATATGAGATGTCTGGTGAATGATTAAATTAAAAAAAATTATACAATAAAAGAGACACCACCATTAATTCCCCCTCAAAATGCCCCTTACTTTGAACACACTCACCCTATCTCTTGCTACTTTCTGCAGCAGCTCTGGAGTCCTCTTTCCTAAGTGTCTTCAGTTGTGCTGTCCTGGCTGCTTCAGTGTCCTGAATCGATTGAAAACACTGTACCTTCATGATCATTTTGACTTTGGGGAAGAGCCAGAAGTTGCACAGTGCCAGATCTGGTCAACGACGTGATTGAAGACACCGTGCCATGCTTTTACAAGTTGCCTTCCCAAGGCACGGCACAGGGCAGCAACTTTCAGCATATTCGTGATCCTGTCTCATAAAGACACTCATTCACGGAGGAGCCAGTGGGTGTAAGATGCTAACAGCCCCACTGTCTCCAGCTCAGCTGTTAGGTCCCCCCGCATTCACTTGCAGACTGCCCAGGGTTTGCACACAGTCCCTCCTCTACCCTGTGTCCTCCTTGGAATGAACTGGCTGTTTCTGACTGAATGCTCATCCCCCAGTGCAGTGCTTGCAGACTCCATCTGTCCTCTTACATAGATTTTAATGGAAAAGTAACAAACAGAGCTAAGTAGGCATGAATGTATTCTAAAAAGTTAAAACCACTCTAAAATGTAGAATTTTGATGGGCTTTGCCTTTATGATTCAATTTTCTAATGATTTCAGCATTTATATTATATGGCCAAAGTTCCCTGGCCCTTCCCACACCTTTGAAATATTGGTCTCAGGGATCACTATAACCAACATGAAGCTTCCTACAGAAAGGAGAAATTAATTCCACCTTTAATGCATATAACCAAAGGCAAGTCAAATGCAGTGAACCTGCAACCATTACGTTTCAGGAAAATCTCAAAACTACCTCCAAACCCTCTTTGCTAATGAAAATAGTCATTAACAAGGAAATAACAATTTCTAGAATGCTTGAAAATGGTTTCCCTCCCAATTCTTTGTGGGATGTGAGTAAAGTTGTTTCAGACTTTAAAAGTTAAAATAATTGTTTTTCATTCTCAGTCTGAGACTGTAGCATTTTACTGCCATGAAAAGAAATAATAATTTAAGAGAAACTTGAAACTTTTCCAAGAAATCCGCAACCATTTTGCCTGTTGAATTTAAGTATACAGTGACTAAATATTTACAGCAATCCTGACAGACTACTTACTCCGCTCTCCAAGGTGTCCCACTGTTGCTGCAGATAAGAAGGGGTGCCCAGCATTAATGCTCTGTGTGTTCCAGCAACAGGGCATCATTTCTTATAAAAAGCTGTTTAATGGTCTCCCTGGACCAGGAAACTCTCACCTCTACTGAGCAGTCTTTCAGAGACTTTGGTCAACTCAGAAATCGGTGGAGTCATCATGACAGCTGCAGAAAGCGGTGGCCAGTGTCTGGAAAGTCCTATTCCCCAAGCAAAACAGGGCCATGCTGAGTACCCTAGGTACTGAGGAGCAGATGGGAAGCAGGAACAGGTGGGATGACTTGAGCTACACCCCCAAGAAGACCTAAAATACAAGCGCCCCTCCCCAGGTCACATGAGACCGACTGCCTGCAAGGTGTGATTTCTGTGACAAAGGAAATCATAGGGCAAGAAACCAGCATAGTCACAAGAGGCAGAGACACAGTGAGGCAATTAGAGCAGGGTGTGGGGACAGGCTGGCTGGCACTCCAGACAAGAAAAGAGCCTTTTCCATGGGGACGACAGGCGACTCATCTCTGTCTCAGCACTCAGCAAGCAGAGGCCACCCCTGCCTCACGAGGGGACCTCAAGTGGTAGGAGCCACACAGCCACCAGGGGACTCACTGCCCAGGCTGGAAAGGGTGCTGTGTAGTGAGGGCGGGGCTGGGAGTTGAGGACACTGCGAGGACCCTCAGCCCGAGGATGAGCGTCTGGACAGCATGCACTGTCACACTCCCCTGTCACAAGGGCTGCGCCTCGCAGCTGCTACAGGACTGTTCAAACAGCCCTGTATGGTTACCATCCCCACTTACAAATGAGGAAACTGAGGCACCGGGCAAGTCCTACCTCCAAAAGTGACAGTGACTACCTCTGGGCCCCTGTGTCAAACAAGCTAAGGCAGGCTCGGGGGAAGCATAGATTCGCTTTCTGTGTGGTTCACTGTCTCCCCACTCCGTGACCAGCTGCTGCCTGAATAATAAAGGGACAGTCACAGTGACCACACAATTTCTCTCAAGCCATTGTCCCCAGAGTGTCCATTCAGATCTTTCCCAAAGGCAAACACAGGGACATTTACAAGTAGGTGGAAAGAATGCGCTCAGGAAATCTCAGTACTACGGAAACACAGGACCCAGAAAATGCTCTGGTTGTTTGTCGTTTGGCAATTTTTTGTCAGTGAGAGCTGTGTTTTCACTTGCCTGGGGAAGGCGCGCAAAAACAGAGCCACAGGAACGAACCAACTTGTTGAAGAACTCTCAACTGCCTGGAAAGACCGTTGCTATCCTGATGACCGATGGCGCAAATAAAAATATTAGAGGTGAGGACCTGGCCAGAACGGCACTTTGAGGAGGAGGAGAACGGGCCTTGGACCGAGGCCATCCGACTCACAGCCCACTGGAGCAGAGGCCCAGAGACCACTGGAGGGAGGCCCAGAGAGCACCCTGAGCACTGCGCGCTGCTCTCCGCAGTTTCCAGGCCTCGCTGGGGAAAGGGGCGGAGATTCACGCACCTCCCGCGGTCAGAGCAACCTGAGCTGGCCTGGGGTTTCCGGGCTGCTGACACTTCAGCCACACTTAAAACAGCACTGCAGGCACGGGGAGAAAGGACAAGACTGCGCTTTGCCCTTCCCGACTGCCGCGCCCAGGGAAGCCCAAAGCTGTTTCTCGTCCAGCTCTGCCTGAGTTCACCACCATTAATGCCATGTAATTTGGGGGCCACTGTCTCTTTCAGATCTGGAGGTGCAGGAGGGAGGTGGCTGGAGATGGGAAGGGGAATAAAAAAGGATCAAGATTTGTTATGTACGCATATCCGCTTCTGTGAATTTAACCCCTATGTGCTAAAAGTATGTACTAATAAAAGAAGAAGAAGAAGAAGAAGAAGAAGAAGAAGAAGAAGAAGAAGAAGAAGAAGAGGAGG
>PVJX010013875.1:0-46313 GCA_004027295.1 Dolichotis patagonum
CTGATTTAATATCGTCCTTCTTAGAAGTCCTACCATGCTTCTATTCTTCTACTACCATTGGTTCTATCTATCACATTGTGTCTTATTGGGATTTGAATATGTGTGATAGTTTAAACAAAATTTTTCTATCAAAAATGAGATATTATAGTACCCATTGATCATTTTCTGTTATTTGGTTCAGAAAGCCCTGTAATTCTTTTACTCTTTGAATGGCTTTATACTATTTTGTTATGTTTTATTTTAATGTATTTGAAACTATGCTCAACTATAGCAGAGAAAGAGATATTGTGATAGCTACTGTTAATGTCCGGTTGTCTTAATGTAAAGTACTGTGTTGCCTATGTTGTCCTGTTCTGATCTGCTCTGTACTGCCCTCTTTTGTTTTATCCTCTTTAAAATAAAATTAAAAAAAAAAAAAAAAGAAAACAGTCTCAAGTTACCAAGAAAAAGAAACAGATTGGCAGAATGGATCAAGAAACTAGATCCAAGAATATGATTCATACAAGAAACACATTTAACTCAAAAAGAAATTCATAGACTGGAAATCAAAGGATGGAAAACAATACTCCATGTGACCAGAACCTAGAGAAAAAGAGGAGTAGCTGTTTTGTTTGTACACGAAATGAACCTCAAGCCAGATTAAGAGAGACAAATAAGGTCACTATAACCTTATAAAGGAAACAAAAAAGGAAGAGATAACAATTGTAAATATACAACAAATACTATCACATCCAACTATATAAAATAAATATTAATGGATACAAAAGATCAAATAAGCACTAACATAAAACCCCACTGTAATAATTACACAGATCAACTAGACAAAAAAATCAAAAAAAAAAATCAGAACTGAACTAAACTTTTGAGCAAATAGATGTGGTAGATGTCTACAAGGTGTTCTACCCTACAACATCAGAATATGATTCTTTCCAGCTACACAGTAGATATTCTCCAAAATAACTACATATTAGCTCATAGAATATGCTTAATTAAATGCAAAGAAACTGAAATTATCCCATGCATTTTATCAGACCATACTTCAATGAAATTGGAAGTTAATGACAAAAGAAACCACAAAATTTTTTGTAAACATATGGCAACTAAATAACACCCCCCCCCGACAACCGGCGGACCTCAGAAGAAATTAAAGAAGAAATTACGCAGTTTTGACTATGCAACTATAACATCAATACAACATACCAGAAAATATGGAACACAACAAAAACAGTCCAGTGAAGGAACTCTATAGCAGTGAATTTCCTAGGCAGGAAGAAAAGTGCAAACTCAAATAAACAACCTAATGTTGAACCTCAAGCTTCTAGAAAGCCGAAGCATGTCAAGTTTGTATGAGGGGGAAAATGGTAAAGATCAAAGCAGAAATGGATGCAACTGAGCCTAAGACAATACAAAAAGTTACTGAATTAAAGAGTTGGTTCTTTGAAGGATTAAAGCAAATCAACAAACCCTTAGGCAACCTTATCAAAAGAAAGCAAAAATTCCATGCAATTAGAAATAAAAACAGAAATCATAACAGATCCTGCAGAAATCCAGAAGAAGGGCATTACCTACTCTCAAAACATGTATTCTAATATGATATAAACAGAAGAAATGGACAGAATTACATGTATTCTAATATGATATAAACAGAAGAAATGGACAGAATTATATCTATCTATCTATCTATCTATCTCTCTAGATACATTAACAAAGTAGAATCAAGAGGATATAAAACTTCTAAATAATCCACTATCAGTCAACAAAATTGAAAATG
Source organism: Dolichotis patagonum (assembly GCA_004027295.1). Taxonomy (NCBI): domain Eukaryota; kingdom Metazoa; phylum Chordata; class Mammalia; order Rodentia; family Caviidae; genus Dolichotis; species Dolichotis patagonum. Next base: position 1,772 of record PVJX010013875.1, read on the forward strand.
CACTTAAAAACCTACCAACAACAAAAAGATCAGGTCCTGATGGATTCAATGCTGAATTCTACAAAAAATTTAGAGATGACCTAATGCTACGTCTCAAACTCTTTTATAAAATTGAAACAGAAACAATACTACCAAGTTATTCCTGGAAGCAAGCCATTTTGACTCATATCTAGATGTTCCCCTAAAGTTTCATGGAGTCATAGGTTCGGCTTTTTCAGAAGTGACTAGGTCTAGAGTGTGTGATGCTGAGATTAAGGATGTGTGATTATTAAATAAGTCCACTGATTAGTTTTGTACCACTCTACTTCTGGTAGGCTAAATAAAATATAAAGGGGCAGAAAGAAGCTGCTAAAGTCTCTTGCTTTGTTACTTTCTGTCCTCCATGAGCTGTTTGTTTTTTGCAATGTCTGTCTCCCATGCCACCCTGCCTTGAAGTCAGTTGACTAATGTCTAAAAGCTCTACAAACTGTGAGATAAATACCTCTACTTTAACTTTAGGTTTTGAGTGTTTTGTTTCAGCAGTGAGAAAAGTGAGTAAGATACAAGCATTACACTGATACCAAAACCAGAGAAAAGCCAAGAGAACTAAAGGCCAATCTCCCTAAAGAACATAGATACAAACATTCTCAATAAAAGACTGGCAAACACAGTGCAAAAAATATTCAAGGTTACATGCCATGACCAAGTAGGATTCATCTCAGGATGTAAGGATGGTTCAACACATGCAAATCAAAAAATTTGGGGCACCACATTCACAGAAGCAAGGACAAAAACAACATGGTGACCTTAATAGACACAGAAAAGGCATTTGACAAAGTTCAACACTAATTCATGATAAAAACCCTATAAGAAATTGGAATAGAAGGTCTTTATCTCAATCTGAAAAAAGCCATCTAGGATAAACCAACATTATACTAAATGGTCAAAAACTAGAAGCTTTCACTCTTAAATCAAGAAAAAGTAAATGGTGCTTACATTCAATATAGTCCTGGAAACATTAGCAAGAGAAGTTATACAAGAGAAAGAAATAAAAAGAATAAAGATAGGAAAGGAAGAACTTAAGTTATCATTTAAGTAAAATTATCCTTTATTTGTAGATACCATGATACTCTACCAAAACTCCACTAAAATATTTCTGGTTTAATAAACCAAATTCAGAAGTATAAATGTGTATGAAGTCAATGTTCAAAAATAAATAGCATTCCTGTATAAAAATAACAAACTCATGGAGAGAAAAATTAGGGAAACAACACCTTTCATCCAAAAAAAATGAAATATCTAGGAGTCAATGTAATTATGGAAGTAAAAGAGCTTTACATTAAAAACTACAGTATATGAAAAAGTAGATTGAAAAAGATATCAAAAAATAGAAGAATATTCCTTGCTTTTGGATAGGAAAACAAATATAGTGAAAATGGCCATACTTCCAAAATTGTTGTATAGATTTAACTCAATTAACAGCATATCTCACAGAATGAAAAAAAAAATTCTAAAATTCATGTGGAACTAGAATAGACATAATAAACAAATAAATGTAGCAATTCATTATTATTGTTACTATAATAGAAATAGTGTTAATAACAATAAATTAGTTACTTTATAAAATAAGTACTGGTATCCTAAAGGATAGCAAGGAGGAATTAGGAAGATTATGAAGGAAGGTGCCTGCACTACACTTACATAGTATGGCTTTCCAGATGGACATATTGTAGTTTAAAATGTATGATGTAAACTCTAAAACTAAGTTAAGATGTTTTAAAAATACAATTAATATGCGAAGAGAGAAGATAAAATGGAACCATTGCAAGGTCAAGAGTAACAGGGAAAACAGAAAAATTGGTAGGGGAAATACCTGTATTGGAGAAGATCATGAAAACTGTAGATTTCTAAGAGAAGCCAAATTTAATCATAAAGAGATGTAGGCTGATAGTAAAATAGGGGATAAAAATATATCACACAAATACTGAAAAAAGCAAAACAATAGTAGTTGTATTAATAATAGACAAAACGATCTTCAGGAAAAAAGATTAAGAAGGAGGTCAAGTCTTCGAGAGAACATAAAAATTCTGATTTCAAGAATAAACAATACCAAGTTTAGGGTATGGCTGGTGGCAGTAGAGTGGTTGCCTAGTATGCGTAAGGCTATGGGTTCAATCTTTGTCACAGCAAGGATAACAATTAATTAATTAGCTAATCAATATATGTTAAATAAATAATACCATGAAAAGTAATTAAATATTTAGGAATAAGTTTATCAAAAGAAATGCAAAACTTAATAATACAAAGCACTTCTGAGCAAAACATACACTCTCACAACACTGACAGTCCACATGCAGGAATTTGAAGAGCAAATATTGTTGAAATATTAAATCTCCTCGAATTAACCTACAGTTTTAAAGCAATTCTTATCATTATTCCTGCAGAATTTTAGCAGAAATTGTCAGGCTTTGCTGAGATTGCTATGCAATTTTAAATGACCCAAAAGATAAAACCAATTTGAAAAATAAGAACAAACTGGAAAAACTTTCACTTTTAATTTTCAGCAAATAATATCAAAACAATATTTCATCATACTAGAGAGGTCATGCATATAGATTAATAAAATGGGAATTGGAAGTGTAGACAAAACTTCTGTATTTGTGGTAAATTTATTTCCTGCTAGGGTGCCAGCTAAATTCAGTGGGGGAAAATAGCCTTTTTAAAAACTGATGCTGAAGCCATTGTATACCTTCTGGAAAGACAGCAAATTATTGCTTTATTTTTACTTCACATCAAAAGTTACTCAAACTGGGCCACCAATCTAAACTCTAAAACTACCACTGGAATATTTAACAGAGATGATAAAAGAAAATTCTGGTGACCTTATGTTAGGCAGTGGTCTTAGAAACAGCACCTGGAGCAAAATTCATGTAGTTGAAGCTGATAGATTGGAGTTGTCAAATAAAAACAAGTTCACACTCATGACAGATTTTAGCTGCAAGGATCACTGACTAGGGGAAGGAAGAGAAAAGTGATGTGATTACTCACTGAGTCTGGAGGGCCAGGTTCAAACGCTTGTTTCTTTTATAAGGATGTGGTAGTTAACTAATTGTGTGAACCTGAGTTCTGGGTGTGGAAGACCCATGCTTGGGAGGGTGGTTTTCAGAATGGAACAACAGGAAAATGAAGAAGGCTCACTTCTGTTTCTTTCAGGAGAGCTCCAATCCTTGCCTTCACGTTGGGTGTTGTGTCCTGGCTTCCAGCACAGACTGTTCAGCCTCCAACATGGATCCTTTGGCCTCCTGATACAGACCCCCACAGTACACTGCAGTGAGCTGCAGACCTTCAACTGGCTCAGTTGGATCCCCGGTGCACAGACAGACTCTCTGCACCCTCCCACACCCCACTCTGGGTGGCCGTTGTGAGTCAATCCTGTAAATTCTTAGGTATTTATACATCTTGTGTTAAGTCTGTTTCTCCAGTAGGAGCTGCCTGGTACAAGAACTAGGTGTGAAGAAGCAGAATGAACAGGCGTGGCAGGATCTGGCATCGGGAGAGCTTGGCTGGGACCAGAGCCTCTTCGCTGCGAGGTCAGCCTTTGCTCAGGCAGGGCTGCAGGGAAGGCCTGAGCCCTGGCTCAGAGTGCAGGTCATGAAACATCAGCACGTAAGGAAAGAGAAGTGCAAGCCAAGTTTCATTAATGATTGCTTTGCTGTACTGGAGACTGAATGCAGGGCTTTGCCCAGCTACATCTCCAGCCTTTTCTTTGATTGTTTTTCAAAATTTGAGACAGGGTCTCACAAGGCCCTAAGTTGCCCAGGCCAGGCTCACACTTGCCATCTTTCTGCCTCAGCCTCTGATTAATAAAAGACTGATTTTTTAATAACAAAGGCCTTATTTTTAAATAAAGCCGTATTGTTTGCTGGAGACATGCTATTCAGTAGTCTCTTGTAATGACCACTTGGTGAGTCTTTGTCTTAGTGAACAGAGAGGACCGTAGGTAACTGTGAGTCTTAATCACACACTAGGAGAAAACTTCTTTATTCACATTAAACTATTTACTAGAACAGAAAACAGAAAAAGTAAGGGATTTCATCTAATGCTTATTTTACTTATTTATTATGTTTTACTTTATTTTTTAAAACAGAGTCTTTCTACATACCCCAGGCTGGGCTCACACTCATGGTGAACCTCCTGCCTCAGCCTCCTGAGTGGCTGCACCATCACACCCTGGTTTGTACTTCTTTTAAAAGTCAACAAAACTGGGAAAATTCTAGAAATAACTGTGATGGTCTCTATCTACCCTGCTCCCCTGCCCTGGAGGACAGTGCCTGGGAAGGGCAGTGACCTCACACATTAGTTCTCTCCTCTGATTTGGGCAGCAGAGTGCTGTGCTTTCTGCCTTTGGCTGGGATGGGAGAGGACCTGGGATCTGGAGGAGACTGGGACTATGCTAGGGAAACAGGCTGGTGACTTGGGGGAGGAGACAGTGCTGGGGCAAGAAAATGCCTACTCTAGAGAAAAAGAAATCTAAAATGGACTTTTTCTTTCCTTCAGCAACAAATAGTGGCATTTATTCAAAGATAAAAAAATAAAAAAGACAAGCTGTGCATTCCTTGCCCTTTGGGTGCTTTGTCCCTTTCCTCCTCCTGTGGCTGCTTGCCAGTCCCCAGAATCAAGCTTGAACCCTGATGCAGGCTGAGGAGGAGAACAGCCCCTCTCAGACAAGGCTGGCCACACACAGGCAGGGTTGATTTCGTATACTTCCTCATTAATGAGCTCTGTGTCTCGCATTCAGTCAGTAAAAAGCACCTAGAAGTTCTGCATCCTCTTTCCTGGAAAGGAGCTGGTGTTTTATACACAGACATTATTGAAGCCCTTTCTGGAAGAAAAAACAAACAAGCAAAAAGGAAGCTAAACGAAACTGTACTGTCAAATATGCATGAAAATATAAAATCTGTCCTTTTTAGCTATATAAAACAGATAAAAACTAATTGTGAAGATATTTACTGTCATGAAGATTGTGGAAATACTTTGTGTGCTGCCATTCTTTTATTACAAACCTTGCTGTTTTCCTTGTTTTCTCTTCTATCTTATCACTCAATTCCACATTCTGGCGAGTGTTCTAGTCACCCTCCTTGGGGTTGCCCAAGAACAGGTTTCCAGGCGCTCTGTTATTATGGGTACCCTCTGCACAGTGACAAACACAGACTCACTGTCTTAAGAACACTGGGGTGACCCTGTGACCCTAAGGAACCATGGCAAGCATGGCCTGAGTTTCCTTGACAGAGCCCCAGGGGACAGAGGTAGTAACAAGGTAGCACCAGATCTTCAAAAGGATCAGAGAGCTGAGTGCATCAAACCCTGCAGAACAGGAAGTAACCATGGGTTCCTGTGACACCAGGAATGATGCAATCTCAGACCTAACACAAGAAAGGAAATTATAAAAATCAGAGAATAAATTATTAAAATTAAGGCTAAAAAATCAATATGAAGAATCTGAAACAAAAATCTGGTTATTTGAAAGAATAATCTAAAGACAAAATCTTAGCTGGACTTAACAATATAAGGAAAGAAAAAAACTGCATTGATGAAATTAGAAATAAAAAATACAAAGTTAAAACAGATACCACCCAAATCTGGAAGATTATTAATAACTACTTTAAAAATTTGTACTGCAATAAATTGGAGAATCAAGAAGTGGATTGATTTCCATAAGCTATGAAAACTGTACCAAAAAGGTTATACTAATTTTTGGCATGTTTTATTGGTTGTGAGGTGGTCTATTTTGGTAAAGGCCCTGTGTACACTAAGAATATGCATTCTGTTGTAATTAAGTGAATACTCTGTAGATAATCTATGAAGTGCATTTATTCAATTCTGATATATCTTCTTTGATTTTTTGTTCACTGATCTATTTGTGATAATGGGGTATTGTGGTCCCTCGCTATAACTGTGTAAGAGTTTCTCTTTTATGCCAGGTAACTCTTTACACAGTTGAGTGCATCAGTGTTTGGCACACATATGTTTATAATTGTTAAATCCTCATGCTCAGTTTTTCTCTTAATCAATATGTGGTGAGTTTCTTTGACTTGAGATGCACTTCATCTAAAATAGGATAGCTGTTGCTGGTTTTGGGGATTTTATTATATAGGATATTGTTTTCCATCTTATGATTTGTACTGTTTAAATTTCTTTCTAGATTTGATGTTTCTTGTATATATCATATGGTTGAATTTAGTTTTTCTGTCCAATTTGCTAATCTGTTTCAATTGCTTTGGGAGTTGAGATTATTAATATTGAGTATTATTACTAATGACTATTCACTTATTCTTGTTAATGAATTATTTTCTTATTGATAGCTCCCTTTTTTTCCCTCTGCTTAATAGGTCATCCCACTTGGTGTATTTATTCCATTAGATGTTTGTGTTGTTGGCTTCATTGTCCTTATCTAAGGTATCATTTAAAATTTTTAGGAGTGCTGACTGGGTGGTTGTGAATATCTTTTTCTGTTTTTAGTGAATTGTAAAGAAGAGCACAAGTTATTTATTATTAATATTTATCTTACCTTTGTTATAAAGAAAAAATTTAACAATTAAATTATGCAGAAACTTATACCACTGAAACAAAACAATTAAAGTTATCAGATGGTTGTCCAGTTTTGTATACTTGTAATCAGTAAAAAATTTACTAAATACATTAGGATATACATAAAAATTGTATAATGTATATTCTTCCCTCTAGGAAACTGTAAATCATAAGAAAAATAACTGATTGTATGTTTTGATATAAATTCTAAATATATTGATCATTCAGCAATATTAATGTTCTGTATTGAATTGACAATTCAGAGTATATTTTCCAGTACAAAAACCATTACACATCTTATTATTCAAATTTCAGTGAACTAAAATTAAGTTAAAATTTACTTTTTCATTGTCATTAGCTATCCTATGAGTACTCGATAGCCACATGGCATCAACAGAAACTACAGTCAATAGTTAATTATCTTCATTATGAAAAGCCTTATTTGGAAATACTAATTTAGAATATAGAAACTGAAATCACCCGAGGATACACGAGAGGTCCAAGCAGGCCTAACTGGGCCATGCCCAGTGAACTCCAAGCAGCTGGCAGGGGCCTGAATTGAGTCCCAGGACCAGAGCATGAGCAGGTTGAAACCCAGAACACAGCAAAGCCTTGGAACATTTCTCCCAGGTGGTAAGACCACACCCTGTGTCTAAAATCACAGGAGGTAGTACAGGAATCCCCTCGGGCCTAACTGGCCCTGGCCCAGAGAACTCCAAGCAGTTAGTTGTTGCCTTCTGTCTGCCCCTGGAGCCAAAAGTGGGCCAGGTGATTCTTAGCATACAGGGGAAGCCTTGAAACATCACTCAAAACCTAGAGATGTAGGAAAATAACAAAACAAAAGAGCAAGATGCAATCTCAAACTTCCAGCCAACCCAAGCAAGCCTAGGAGACATGGACACAAAATAAAATATAAGCCATGCATCTGAAATGCCTGAAATGATATCAGCTGAAGTAAAGAAACAGCTCTGGGAAGGGATAAAATAACTCAAATCAGAAATAGTCTCCCAGTTAAAAGAAGAAATGATAAATGTAATGAAAGAAATCCCAAACACATCCAAAGAAGACATAGTTAAAAAATTAGAGGAACAATGCAGAAAGATGGAAACTCTGAAGAATATAAGAAACAAACCAAATGCATGAAGCAGATTCAAAGAGATATATAGGAAATCAAAAATTCCATCAAAAGTTGGCAAAACCGCCTCAATGAAAGTGAAGATAGAATTTCAGACATAGAAGACAAGATTGCAGATAGTGAACAGGAAAGGAAAGATCTTTTAAAAATAACAAGGAACCAGGAAATAACAATTTAACAACTGCAAGATGATGCAAAGAAAAACAAATAAGATTGATAGGTATAAAGAAAAAGGAAAGTAGCAACACAAACAATATCAAGAGGTTATTTACAGAAATAATAGCTGAAAATTTCACAAACATGAGAATGGAAACTGACATACAGATCAGTGAAGCAGATAGAACTCCAAATAACCATAAATAAAAGAAAACTACACCCAGACATATAATAATCAACATCCCAGAACTCCAACATAAGAAAAGAATATTAAAAGCTGCTAGAGAGAAGAGACAGATCACTTATAAAGGAAAACCTATCAGAATCACAGCAGACTTCTCAACACAAACAATGAAGTCAAGAAGAGCATGGAGTGAAGTATTTCAGATCCTAAAGGAAGATGACTTCCAACCCAAACTGATGTACCCTACAAAACTGTCCTTCAAAATAGATAGAGGAACAAGATACTTCGATGACGAAGAACAGCTAAAGAACTTCATGATCAACTAACCAACCCTGCAAAGAATACTGAAAGACATTTTAGACAGACAGACATTGGAAAAAACCGCTAAGCAAGGCAAACAATTAAACAAAGTGGAAAGGTAAAAAATCAAGAGCAGAAAGATAACATGTCAATAGTAAACCAATATATATCAGTTATAACCATTAATGTAAATGGCCTCAATTCACCAATTAAAAGAAACACACTGGCAGAATGGATCAAGAAACATCTAACCATATGCTGTATACAGGAAACACATCTAACCCAAAAGGAAGCTCATAGACTTAAAGTCAAAAGATGGAAAACAATACTCCATGTCATAGGATGCCCCACACAAAAAAAAGCAGGGGTAGCTATTCTGTTTGCAGACAATGTGAACTTCAAACCAAAAATGATCCATAGAGATAAAGAAGTCCACTACATAGTAGTTAAGGGAAAACTTCAAGAGGAAGAAATAACAATCTTAAATATATATGCACCAAATTTGGGAGCACCCAGCTATACAAAACAAATATTAACAGAAATGAAACATCAAATAAGCAATAACACAATTATAGCAAGAGACCTTAACATGCCATTGACACAAAGGGAAAGATTAACTAGACAGAAAGTCAGCAAAGGAATAACAGAACTAAATCAAACCTGTGAACAAATGGACTTAGTAGATGTAAATAGAGTGTTCCATCCAACAACATCAGAATATACATTCTTCTCAGCAGCACATGGAACATTCTCTAAAATAGACCATATAATAGCCCACAGAGCATGCTTAAGTAAATGCAAAAGAATTTAAATTATCCCCTGCATGTTATTGGATCATAACACCATAACACTAGAAAGTAATGACAAAAGAAACTGCAAACACCCCACAAACATATGGAAATTGAATAATACACTCCTGAGAAATCAGTTGGTCACAGAGGTAATTAAAGAAGAGATTAAACAATATTTGCAGGCAGACGAAAATGCAAATACATCTTACTGGAACCTGTGGGACTCAATGAAAGCAGTCCTCAGAGGAAAATTTATTGCACTGAGTTCCCACATCAGGAAAACAGAATGAACACAAATAAACAGCCTGATAATACACCTCAAACATCTAGAAAAAGAAGAGCAAGACAAGCCCAAAGCCAAAAGAAGGGAGGAAATTATAAAGGTCAGAGCAGAAATCAATGCAATAGAGACTAAGAAAACAATACAAAGAATCAATGAATCATAAAGTTGGTTCTTTGAAGGAATAAAAAAATTGAAAGGCCTCTAGCCAACATTATTTTAAAAAAGAAAGAAAAACTCAAATTCATGCAATAAGGAATGAAAAGGGTGAAATCACTACAGACTCTGTGAAAATACAGAAGATCATCAACATGTATTTTGAAAACCTCTACTCTCAAAGGCTTCATAACACAGAAGAAATGAACAGATTCCTAGAAACATGAATTACCAAAGCTGGGTCAGGGAGATATAAAACTACTGATTAACCCAATTTCAATTAATGAAATTGAAAATGTAATTAAATCTCTACCAACAAAGAAAAGCCCAGGTCCAGATGGATTCACTGCAGAATTCTACAAAAAAATTCAAATAAGATTTAATGCCAGCACTCCTCAAACTCGTCAATGAAATTGAAAGGGAAACAATTCTCCCTAACTCATTTGTGGAAGCAAACATTACTCTAATACCAAAACCTAAGAAAGACCCAACCAAAAAAAGAGAACTACAGGTCAATCTCCCTAATGAACATAGATGCAAATGTTCTCAATAAAATATTAGCGAACAGAATGCATCAAATCTTCAAGAAGATTACACACCATGAACAAGTGGGATTCATTCCAGGGATGCAGGGATGGTTCAACATATGCAAATCAATAAATGTAATCCACCATACCAATAAAGCCAAAAATAACCACATGGTCATTTCTATACATGCAGAAAAAGTTTTTGATAAGGTCCAACACTTATTCATGATAAAAACCTTGCAGAAAATTGGAATAGATGGTCTTTACCTCAATATGATAAAAGTCATCTATGACAACCCAACAGCCAGCATCATATTAAATGGCCAAAAATGTAAAACCTTTACCCTAAAATTAGGACTAAGACAAGGATGTCCATTATCACCACTCCTATTTAATATAGTGCTGGAAATACTAGCTAGAGCAATTAGACAAGAGAGAGAAATAAGAGGAGTAAGGATAGGAAAAGAAGAAGTTAAATTATCATTATTTGCAGATGACATGATACTCTACATAGAAGACCCCCAAAACTCCATTGAAAGACACTTAGGTATAATAAAGACATTCAGTAGGGTAGCTGGATACAAAGTCAACACTCAAAAATCAATAGTATTCCTATATCCTAACAACAAAAATACTGAGAGAGAAATAAGGGAATCCACACCCTTTACAATAGCATTCAATATAATGAAATACTTAGCAATTAATCTAACAAAAGAAGCAAAAGATCTATTCAGGGAAAATTATAATACCCTGAAAAAGAAATTGAAGAGGACCTCAAAAATGGAAAGACATCCCTTGTGCATGGATAGGAAGAACAAACATTGTGATAATGGCCATTCTCCCAAAATTGTTGTACAGATTTAAGACAATCCCACTCAAAATACCACTAGCATACTTCACAGATCTAGAGAAATCATTCCTAAAATTCATCTGGTACCAGAAGAGATCCAGAATAGCAAAGCCAATTCTAAGCAACAAAGGCAAGGAAGGAGGCATCACAATCCCTTACTTGAAGTTATACTACAAAGCTACTGTAATAAAATCAGCATGGTACTGGAATAAAAACAGATCTGAAGATCAATGGAATAGATTAGAAGATACAACTACAACTACAAACACACTCAACCATCTTATCTATGATAAAGGGGCCAAGCATGTCCACTGGGAGAATGACAGTCTCTTCAATAAATGGAGCTGGAAAAATTGGCTCTCCATATGCCGAAAACTAAAACTAGACCAATGCCTATCACCATGCACAAAACTAAAGTCTAAATGGATAAAAGACCTAAATATTAAATCAGAAACACTATATCTGTTGGAAGACAAAATAGGTAAAAATCTTGAAGACATAGGGGTAGGTAGTGAATTCATGAACAAGAATCAAACCGCATGGGAAATACTTCTCAGAATCAATAACTGGGATCACATCTTATTAAAAAGTTTCTGCATATCGAAAGAAATCTCCATCAGAGTGAAAAGAAAACCCACAAATTGGGAAAAAATCTTAGTGAACAGTCCCTCAAACAAAGGACTTCTGTCTAGAACATGTAAAGAATTAAAAAAAAAATCAGACCCCCAAAATTCAAAGACCCAATCCAAAAGTGGGCATCTGAAATAAATACACAGTTCTCTGATGAAATACAAATGGCAAATAAATACATGAAAAATGTTCAGTATCATTAGTCATTAGGGAAATTCAAATTAAAACCACACTGAGATTCCATCTCATTCCAGAAAGAATGGCTAGGATAAAGAATACTACCAACAACAAATGTTGGAGAGGCTGTGGAGAAAAAGAAACCCTTCTGCACTCTTGGTGGGAGTGCAGACTGGTGCAGCCACCATGGAGATCAGTCTGGAAGTTCCTCAAAAATCTGGGAGGTCCCATTTGACCCAGCTATCCAACCTCTGGGCATATTCCCAGAAGAACTGAAAACATCATACCACAGTGATATATGTGCACCCATGGTTATAGCAGCACAATTTGTAATAGCCAGATCTTGGAAACAACCTAAATGCCCATCAACTGAAGCATGGATAAAAAGATGTGGCATTTCATACAATGGAGTACTACTCTGCTATAAAGACTGATCACATTGAGATATTTTTAAGTAAATGGATACAACTCAAGACCATACTCATAAGTGAAATAAAGCAAACTCACATGTGTAAATACCATATAGTCTCCCTAGTGTAAGAAATGGTAAGAGTACATAAGGTACAAAAAATTTAATAATTTTAATGAAAGGATAAGAATCTTCTTGAAGGGGAAAAAATAATGTCTCAGGGAAAATGAGGGAAAAAAAGAAGGGAAAGGAAAAAAATGTCTAAAATTATATAAATACACTTAGGATGGCTAGGATGATTGTGCTACAAACTCTATAAGTTCTTGAAACAAAATAGTTAACATTCATAGGATTGGAACAATAGTGTATAGTGTATAGTGATCTGAGGAACTCTTGAAGATCATTATGTAAAACAACAACCCTAGTTATGGTCATACCACCTTGTTTTGAAGACCTATATTGTCAGTGTTCTGGGTTCTTTGCTATTGTTGTTTATGTCTTTTTAGTTTTGTGTTTTTCTAAGAATTCATTTTGTTTTGTCTTGGTTTGTTTTGTTTTTCCCTCTAATACAGAAAGGATAGGTATACATGTAGAGACTCTACATGCATAGAACCTATAAACAGTTTATGAGAACTGATTATATAATGCATGATGAAATGAACAACTACTTTGAAGAAAAAGAAACACTAAGGTACCCAGTGCTTATTCTGTAGCATAACGATGTGAAATCCAGCAATACTATTATTCTTTGTTCAGAATGATTTTAGCCTGTTTTGTTTTGTTTTAATTTCAACATTCATGAAGGTATGGACAGCTATTTTGAAGAGAACGAGAGGCATTATGGCAACCATAGTTGACTTCCTTATTGTTTGGTCTTGAATACCTAAAATGTCTTCATCATCCTGTTCTGATCAGTTCTACCCTATTTTGTTTTGTATGAATTTATTGTATCTGAAGAGATGAACAACTATTTGGAAGAAAACAATAGACAATTTGATAGACAGTGAAAATCTCCAGTTTTCTTGCTTTGAAACCTGTGTCTCTTACACTGTTATCTTATGATCTGCTTTGTTCTGTTTAACTTTATCCTCTTTAAAAAAATAGAATATAGAAATATAAAAAATACATCAAGCCACAGCAACATATAACTCAGTTGAATCATCACAAGTGGAAAAATGGTTATAATTTGGGCACACTCAATGGTTCAGATACTAGAGTATAAGGAAATAGCATGAACCATAGTCTAAAAGCCAAAAGTAGTGGAGTATTTAAGGGAAGTGAAAGACTGTATTTATCATTTATAATTGGTGTAGTTATTTTTACTGACAAGAAGAGTAAAGTAAAAAGGTATATATTTAATTTGTAACTGCATGATTAACGTAAGAATGGCAGTAAATTTGCAAAACAATTTTGTTTGCTTTACAGACAAGTATGTTCTAAAATATGGTATGAAATATGATGTTAAATCATATGAAGTGACTTTTTTTCTTGTGGTATACTTTATTTTATTTTTTATATTTAATTTTAAAGGGAGTAAAACAGGACAATAAAATGAGTCAAAACAGTGATAAGACAGTAGGAAATCTGCAATAGTTGCTATATTGCATCTTGTTGTCCTCTGAATAGTTGCTCAGACTACTAGTGTTAAGCCTGCAAAGTCTATCAAACAGTGTAGTTCCTCTGAATCAGCTGATTGCTTATGGGAGGGGAACAGGGCTCTGTTCTTCTTTCCCTGGCCCGAGTGCTAGCTGGCTCACAGGCAGGGGCTTAGCTTCCTTCCTGTTTCTCCCCAGTTTGTGCTCCAGCTGGCTCATAGGCAGAAGCTTAACTGCCTTCCTGGCTTTTACTGGTTCATGTTCCCAGTTGTGAATTTCTTAAGTTATTCTTTTTCTGGGAACAATTTTATTTCTCCATCAATTTTGAAAATGATTTAGAAGGATATACTAGTCTGAATTGGATTTTTAGGGGATTGGGGGACTTGAAATCCTTCACTCCAAACTTTCCTGTGCTTTAAGTTTTGCACTGAAAATTCTGTTGTAATGGTAGTGGATTTACCTTTGTAAGTGATTTGTTATTTTTTCTCTAATAGCTTTTGAGATTTTTGTCCTTGTTTTGGACTACTGGAATTTCGACTATGATGTGTTGTTAAGAATTTCTTTTCTGTTTTTGGCTATTTGGGATTCTACATGGCTTATCTGCATATTAAATTCTTTCTCCATACTTAGAAAGCTTTAGGGTTATTTTTTCCTGTAAAGTTTTTATGCCATTCATACTGTTACCTAATTTTTTCACTAATTCCATTAATCTTAGTTTCATTTCCTTTGTATCATCTTGTGACTAATGGATTGATTTTCCATGTTATATTTTTGTTTTTAAGGTATATATGATTATATAATCAGCTGCATAGCCCTGTTTTCTAGGGCTGACATTCTGTCCTCATACATCACTTTTTCTGTCCATACTTTTAATAGAATGTTTTATCTCCTGGATTTCTGTTTGGTACCTTTGTGTGGACTCTAATTCTTTGCTAACATGACTACTCATGTTTTGAATATTTGGATTCACCTAATTTACCATCTTAATAATGTTTTCTGTAAACACATTGATCACTTTCATCCTGAAACCCATTGTCTGTTCAGTTATATTATCTTTGAGCTCACAGTGTATACTATTGGTTTAGTTTTTGGTCTCCTCTTCCACTATTTGTTATAATTTACCTGTCTGACTTTTCATTTCCTCCATATTGAAGCCCCACCAATCAGCTCTGGGGGAGTTGGAAGCTTGGGGAGGCCTTTGATTGCTTTTATTCATGTTTTATTCTTTGTGTGCATTTGTGTGCACATGTGTGTACACTGATGGTTCCAGTTTGATTATCTTGGGAAGACATGGTTGTTAGTATTAAAGTCTCTTCATTTAGTGCCTGATTTCCAGGATTGTGCTCTGGGAATAGCTAACTGTGAACCTTTGTCTCTGTTTCAATATCCAGTCATCACCATTAATACGGGGGATGAGAGTTAGCAGTGCAATTGGCCCAGAACCCAGTTCTCAAGAAAAAAAAAGAGTTCTTTTTGATGACACAAAGAACAAGAAGATATTGACATACAATAAAAAACAATTTATAGCAATAACTATGCCACTCTATTTATGGAAACAAAATCAGCAATAATAATAGAATCAAAGACAGAAGTAGACAAACCTTGAGAAGCAGCAAAAGCTAGCACTATACCAACCTTAATAAAAGAAAAGAGACTTGTAATCATAATATAGACATAGAGACAAATCAATACGGCATAAAGTCAATATCTACCTAAGTGCAACAACTATACAACCATTAATAGTAGAACAGAATTCAACAGTAATAGCATGGATTCATTACTAAACTATATATCTACAGATTCATAAATTCCAATATTGATACTAATAAAGATGAAAAGGATGTGGAATAAGGAAATGAAAGAAGTAAATTTTAAAAATAATTGAAGATGAAAATAAAGAGAGGAAAATTGGAATAAATGTTTCTATTAAAAAATAAAAGAACCAGGCACACACTGGTAATTCCAGGACTTGGGAAACTGGAGCAGGAAGATCACCATGAATTCCAGGCCATCCTGGATTACAGAGAGAGCTCAAAGTCAGCCTGAATTACATTACAGTACTGTCATGGTTTATGTCAGTGGCCCCCAGGCCTCATGCCTTTGCATTATGCATTTGTGATTGGTTCATTGTCTAGTGCTCAGATTGGGGGTGTGAGTGCTACACCGGCCTAGGGGTGGAGCCAGGATGTGATGTAATGGCAGGCAGAAGGCGTGTCGCTCTCTCTTGCCAGTTTCCGCCTTGCTGTTTGCAGCCACCATGAACTGCGGTCCCACCATGCCACCCTGCCTTGGAGCTGAGTATGGACTGAAACATCCAAAAACTGTAAGAAATAAACCTTTCCTTTCCCAACTTTGGGCATCAGGTATTTTGTCTCAGCGATGAATAAAAAGTAACTAAGACAAGTACACTTGAGAGAGAGACACAGACACACACACACACACACACACACACACACACACACACAGATAGAGAGACAGAGAGAGAGAGAGAAATGGTGGAGCACTGCATGTGAGCTACTCAGCTTCTCCAGGATAAAATGTCAAGAGGCTGGAAAACAAAAACCCAAAGCGAGACCAAAGGGAAAGCAGGGTACATGGAAACCATAAGGGAACCGACAGAGAAGAAGAAAATATGATTCATTTCTACAGAAGATATAACTCATCACCACAGACTAGAGATGATGTAGTGTAGCTAGAGCAGCTGTATAGTTGACCTGGTGGGCAGGGAGACAGGGAGAGCAGTTTTGTTCCTCACTGGAAAACTGAGACCTGACCTGGACCAGAAGAGTTTTATACAGATGGATGCAACAGTGAGAACACAAGACACTGTTTTCAAGGGATGCTTCAACAAACACAAATCAATAAGTGTAGTACACTGTATCAATAGAGACAAGAACAGACCATGTGACCATCTCAATAGATGCATAAAAAGCACTTGACAAAATCCAAGACCAATTAATGATAAAAAAAACCCTACAGAAGAATTGGAATATGTGGTCTTTATCTCAATCTGATAAAAGTCATCAATGACAAACCAACAGCCAACATTATATTAAATGGTAAAAAAAAAAAAACTGGAAGCTTTCACTCTAAAATGAGGAGCAAGACAAGGATGTCCACTGTCACTATTCCTATTCAATATAGTTCTAGAAACATTAGCCAGAGAAATTAGAAAGAAAAATAAAAGGAATAAAGATAAGAAAGGAAGAACTTAAATTATCATTATTTGCAGAGGATGTGATACACTACATAGAAGACCCCAAAAACTCCACCAAAAGACTTCTAGATTTAATAAACAGATTAATTCACATAGATAGATATGAATTCAATACTCAAAAATCAATAGTATTCCTGTACAGAAATAACAAGCTCACTGAGAAAGAAATGGGGTAGCCATGTCTTTTCATAGTAGCACTGAAGAGAGAAATACTTAGGAATCAATGTAACCATAGAAAGGAAAAGATTTCAACCTTGAACACTACCATACTCTGAAAAAGGACATCAGAAAATAGAAATCTATCCCTTGCTCTTACACTGGAAAAGCCAACATAATAAAAATGGTTATACTTCCAAAACTTTTTTACAATGCAATCTGAATACAAAATACCATGACCATACCCCACAGACTTCAGAAAATATTCATAAAATTAGTTTGGGACCAGAAGACACCTAGAATAGAAAAAGCAATTCTGGGTAACAAAGGCAAGGTAGGGGGTATCACAGTTCCTGACTTGAAATTATACTACACAGCTACTGTGATTAAAACAAACAAACAAACAAACAAACACAAAACAGCATAGTATTGGGGAAAAACAGACCTGAGTATCCATGGAACAGATTAGAAGATGCAGAAACAACTCCAAACACATTGAGTCCTCTTATCTTTGACAAAGGGTTAAACACATCCACTGGAAGAAAGACAACCTCTTTAATAGAAGGTGCTGGAAAGACTGCTTCTCACATGTTAAAGACAAAAACTAAACCCATGTCTCTCACCATGCACTAAAGTCAAAATGGATCAAAGATCTGAACATTAAAACAGAAACACTAAAACTAGAGAGAATATGTAGAACTCTTGAAGACATAGATGTAGGCAAAGTCCATAAACAAAACCCTGATTGCATAGGAAATAAGGCAAAGAATCATCAATTGGAAGCAAATGGTATCACAAACTGAATAAAGAGATAACCTACAGAATGGGAAAAAAGTCTCAGCCAGTTGTTCTTCAGACAAAGGAGTAATACCTAGAACATATAAAGAATTCAAAAAATCACATACCCCAAAATTTAAAGACTCAGTCAAAAAATGGGCCTCTGAAATTGATAGACACTTCTCAGATGAGGAAATACAGATGGCAAATATGAAAAATGTTCAATGTAGCTGGTCACCCAAGAGATGCAAATTAAAACAACACTGAGATTCCATCTCATTCCTAAAAGAATGACTATTATCAAGAAATCAACCAATAACAAATGCTGGTGGGGCTATGGGGGAAAAGGAACACTTCTCCAGTATTGGCGGGAAGTAGACTGGTCAATCAGTATGGAAATCAGTGTGAAGATTCCTCACAAAACTAAGATGAGAGGTTCCATTTGATACAACTATTTCCCTTCTAGATATCGTCCCAAAAGAATCAAAAGTATCATATTACATTGATATAAACACTATGTTTATAGTGGCACAGTTTATAACAGCTAAATCTTGAAAACACCCCAAATGCCTCTCTACTGATGAATGGGTAAAAAAGGATGTGGGTTTTTTTTTTTTTCCCTAAAATGGAGTAGTACTTAGCCACAAAGGATAAACTTGAGAAGTTTATAGCTAAATGGTTGGACCCTGAGATCATACCCTTAAATGAAATAAATTACACACACATATGTAAACATCACATTGTCTCTCTGGCATGAGAAACTGAAAGTGTAAATAAGAACCAAAATGTATAATAGATATAGTGAAACAGGAAATAATTGCTCAAAAGGAAAGGGGAATGGGGGGTGGAAGAAAGTACAAAGAAAAAAATGAGAAAAAAGATACTATGCAAACAAGGCTTTGTAAATGAGAAAGGGAAGAGGGGCTAAAGGGAGGGAAAGTGAATGGGAAAAAATAGGAGCTAAGATATATTATGTATAGGTACAATCTCCCTATGATGAATGTGATTATTACATACATTTAAATTGTATCAGTAAATGCAATAAAAAGGCGAAAGAAAATTAATAGAATTGGATAAAAGATATAAAAAGAACTAATATATAGTAAAGAAAAAAAGTAAAAATGTAGAAAAATAAAGAAAAAAGATGAAAAGGAAGTAAAAAGAAAAACAGAAACTCAAACCCCAAGAAACCAATAAAGAAAAAGAGAAATGAGTGCAAAAATATTCTTCCGTATTTTCAAATGAATGGTTTCTTTCCACAGTCTCCAATGCTGGGAAACACTAGGTATGGGGGAGGGAATAAAAAGTCACTACTTAGGCTTGTTTACTTTCCAACTCACATTTTTGCCCTGCCCTTCCCTTTTTGCTGGGTGTGGTTAGGCAACGGTATCTGTCTTTAGTTTGTCTACTCCAGCCACTCCAAGTTTCTATGTGTCCCTTTTCACTCCAAGTCACAGTTTTCTCTTCCTAGCTTTATGGACTGTGATTTTATTACATGCTCACACCCAGGGGTCCCTCTGTCCATATTCTTCAGGCAGTTGTGGCAACTGTCCAAGCCTAGGTAAATCTCTGATCACATTGGCAGACGGGGAAAGCAAACAGAGGGCTGAGTTCTGTGTTGTATATACATAATGGGGTGGGAGGGTCAAGCAATTGGATGGATTTAATGCCAGCACTTTGAGAGCAAACCATTCTGAAGACACACTAAAGAAAATTTTAACACTCATAAGTCTGCCACTGTATTCAAGGATAAGAAAGGCAGGAGCAGCCTATTCCTGTAATTACAGAGAGGCAAACCCCTTTAGCCTTGGCATTCCAATGCCACCTGCAGTGTGTAAGGTAAGGGTAACTCAGACAAAAGTGCATCTTGTATTAACCCACTCCAAGGTTTCAAGGAATTACCACGAAAAGACAGCTTGGCTAGGTCTAAGACAGTGATTGATTCTTCCTGCTTACCCTAGGCCTGACCTTCCTGCTAAAGGGTAGAAAACTTCCATCTAACTTGCCTGAAATAAATCTGCCTAACAAAGTTGATAAGACAGTATGTAACCAACTATAGAAAGCCCTGTTATCAGCTTTTTTACACTTCCTGCTTACCTTTTGTGTTTTCCTGTTAAGAAACATATATAAGAACACATATAAGTGTTTGATTAACCCCAAGATGGGACTGATGATTTGGAACGGAGACTCCCATCATTCCACCAGTATAAAAAAAGACTATTTGCCTTCTAAGTTCTGTGGTGCTGAGTGTCTTCCATCATTCAGTAGTTTTTCCACACTATTTCCTGGGAGCTTACCTGGGACACCAGGCTGACCATCTTTTGGTCAGTGGTGGAGGCCTACTGGCCATGACAAGGGTTTGACCTCTGATCTGCAGATGAGAAGGCATGCCTTCCAGTGTTTTCCTTGTAGTCTTCTCAGTGTTACAGGTGTTGGAGCCTGTATAACAGCTGTGACCTCATTGGACCCTAAGACAATGTGGAACTCAACATGGGCAGGCCCTTGGATAAGATAGTAGCACTCCAGGACATCCCTCAGCCTGTCAGTTTCAGCTTATCAGGTATGTCTCCTTCATGGATGAAGCAAAGACCTGATTAATTCTTGAAACCTGTTTTAGAAGCCTGTGTTATTCAGAACAATCAGCTTCTGTTTAGGGTTCAGTTAGACTTCACCCTGGGTTTTGAGATTGGGAATGTATTAGTCCCTGTGTGCTTGTGTGTGGATGTGTGGATGTGTGTGAATGGGCAATGTAAGCAATAGATTGTCCCATCTGTGCTCCCGGGAGAAAGCCCCTCATGGGGGCCCAGATCTACCAAGTCTCCTCTAGTGGGCTAAGTGATAACTCAGCCTCTGTGATGGGAGTCTGACTCAGTGTCATCGCATACTGGGAACTGACCTGGCATGGGGACATATGTGCACATCTATTGACCTAGACAGACCTATGGCCCCATGAGGGGAGCAACCAGAGCTGATGAGTGTGTAGCCTTTTTTTCTGAGTTGGCACCCCATCCTTTGTTGGTTGTGACTCCATTCAAGGTCTCACAGACACACACTGTAGGGAGCCAGTCAGTATGGGTGCAAGCCAGAGTACAATGACTCCCTTCAACGTATGCTGAAGAATTTCAAGAAGGGTTTTTCAGACAACTATGGAATGAAAAAATCTCAATGTCTGCGACTTATGTGAAACTGAATGGCCATATCTATGCTGTGCTTGGCCTCCAGAGGGCACTCTAAACATGGAAATTGCTTACTAGGTTTGGAATCTAGTTGCTGAGCCTGGTCCAGAAAGTCACCCTTACCAATTCCCATACAGCTGTTCCTGGCTGAATTTATCTCAGAATCTACCACCTTGGTTGTGGGTCTCTGCCTGCCAGGAAACAGGTGCTGTCTTGGTAATAAAGGCAGACCAGCCTGATCTCAAATTCCCTTGACAGACAAAGTCCCAGAAGGCTAAAAGGATTTATCTCATCCTGCCTGATAAACCTGATGAGGTCTTTCCCTTGCCATATATGGGTGACAACCTGAGTCTGCCAGGTCCTCTTGTTGTCCCCAGGAACTAAACCCAGCCAACCACCAGTCATCCATCCAGATCTCACTGCCATGTCACCACTGCCACCTGTGCCACCCCCAATACCACCTAGTCCACCATCAGCCATTCTGTCATACTCTACTGCTCCCTCCCTGCCATCTGCACCCCTCCAAGCACAGCCTGTCGTACAGCCTGCTCCATCTCTGCTGTTGGCACCATCCTCAACACAGACTGGCCCCCAAAAGCCTCCTAGGCCAAACCCCATCTACTACCTGCTCCATTCAGCACATCTCCAGATGCCTCTCCAAGGCTATCTTGGTGGTCAAAGGGTATACTACCAACCTTTCAGCTCAACTGAACTCTTCACCTGGAAGCATCACACTCCTTCCTACCTGGAAAAGCCCTGAGTGATGATTGATGCCCTGACTTTGCTCTTTCAGATACATTAGCTCTCCTGGGAAGATTGTCAACAAATTCTTCTCACCCTCTTCAGCAATGAAGACTGTAGTCATATCTTTGAGGGGGATGAGTCTGGCTAAAGGCTAGAACTCCAGACTCTTTTGCAGACCCTGTCATTTGAGTAATCATCACCTTCCCTCCCACCTGTCCAGCTCAGGGCTTCAGTACTGCAGAGAGCTTTAATGTTTGGAAACTATCATGAGGCTCTTCTGGCAGGGGTGAAAGGCAGAGGCAAAATGTCTATTAATGAGTCCAAGATTGCTGAAATTATCCAAAAGCCTAATGAAAGCCCTGCTAAATTTTATGAAAGACTATGTGAAGCATATCAAACCTATTCCCTGTTGGAACCTGAGATCCCAGAAAATCAGCAGGTGATAATTCAGCCTTTGTGATACAGTGTGCCCCTGATATTAATAGGAGGATTCAGAAAATTAGTGAATTTTCTGGCATAAAGGCTGCCAGCTGCTTCAGAGACCCAAGAAAGTTTTTGTAAACTGAGAAAGGGAAGAAAAAAATGAATATAAGCATCACTAGACTTCCCTCTTCGCTGTAATCATGGGAAAGCTGCTCCCAGAGAAACCTCAGATTAATCAACCTTGATACCAGGGCAAAGAGAACAATAAGGCCCTACAGGGCCCCCAATTCAAAACAGGTGATTTCCCTACACCTTGGCTCCAAACCGGTGTGCCTAATGTAAGCCTCTGGGACACTGGAAAAACAAATGTCCCCTCTGCCTAAGAGATCAACAAGTTCCTAAAAAGCAATCCTGCCACAGCCTGACCCCTACTTTCACTTTTCAAAAATGAAGAATAGGATGACTGGGCTCTACAAGGCTGTACTCCCACTGCTACAATGGAGGGAAAACCAGTGACTTCTACAGTGGACAATGGGGCTGAGTATTCTGTTGTGACTCAGTCCATTGCTCATTTGACCTCTTGAAAGATTCATGTAATTGATGCCATGGGGACTTCTACTGAGACAAAGCTTTGCCACAGTGGATCCTGTGAAACTGGTGGACATTGTGTCAAACATGAATTACTGTACATATCTGAATGTGCTATTCCTTTTTGGGACAAGATCTCTCAAAACTGGGGTCAAATATTTCCTTTGTTCCAAATCAGCCAGCATCTCTCACATGTAAGCCTGAGGCTCCAGACTTGATCCTGACTTTGACCATTCGAATAGTGACTGTGTCAGACAGAAACACCCAGAGATTAAAATCCTGAGATTGAAAAACTATGTTTCCAGAGGTGTGGGCTGAAGACTCACCACCGTGCCCTTCTGATAACTGAACTCAAATCGAGTGCTGCTCCTGTTGCTGTCAGGCAATACCTGAAGCTGGGAGAAGCCTGCCTTAGAATCTTGCCCCACATCTCCAGATTAAAGCAGACATGGATTCTACACAGACTGCAGATCGCCATGGAGCATCCCCTGTTCCCAGTAAAGAAACCAATGGGGACTTCTGCCCAGAGCAGTACCTCCATGTTGTCAATGCAGCCACTGTGATCTTACATCCAAGGTCCCAAATCTGTACACTCTCCTTAGCCTTCTCCCTCCTGACACTGCCTGGTTCACCTACTTTCACCTAAAGATGCTTTCTTCTGCCTACAAGAGGCCCTGCCAGCAAGCCTTTGCATTCAAATGGGAGGAGAATAACACAGGGCAAAAGGGACCACTTACATGGACCCACATCCCACAGGGTTTGAAGAACCTGTTTGGAGAAGCTCTGGCAGCAGACCTAGCAAAGTTCCCCCACAGAGGACATAACTGCGTGCTCCTGAAGTACGTCAGTAATATTCCAATAGGGAGCTCCACAAAGGAAGATTGCTGGGAGGGAACTAAAGCCCTCCTCCACCACCTGATGGCCACCAGCTGTTAAGTCTCTTGGAAAAAGGCTTAGATTTGTGCACAGAAAGTCAGATATTTAGCATTTGACTTAAAACAAAAGCTCTGAAACTTAGGCTCAGAAAGAAAGCAAGTCATCTGCTCCATTCCATGGCCCAATTGCAGAAAAGAACTCAAAGAATTCCTTGGAGCAGCCAGATTTTCTAGGATATGGATAACTGGGTTTGCTGAAAGGTCAAGGTCACTCTATGATATGCTAAAGAAATGCACAACAGAAAGAAAGTAATTAATTGAAATTTAGAAGAAATGGAAGCATTGAAACAGATTGTAAGGGCTTTAGCCTCTGTCCCTTGGAACCTCAGATGTGACCTGCTCCTTCAACCTGTTCATTGACGAAAGACAACATGTTGCTTCAGGAGTTCTAACTCAAATGACAGGACCCTGGGAAAGGCCAGTTACTTACCTGTCTATTGCTCTGGACTTATTATCAAAAGGATGGCCTCTTTGTTTGCAGGTACTTGCTGCTACCACCCTCTTGCTTAAGAGGCAGACAAATTGACTTTGGGTCAGAACCTGACTGTTCAGGTGACATATGTTGTTTTTGAGCTTCTCAACAGTTGGTGACAGCATTGGCTCTCAAATAGCCATGTCACCCAGTACCAGAGACTGCTTGTTGGAAATCTCCTGCTCACTTTCCAGCCAGTTAAAGCTCTGAACCCTGTTGCCTGTTTACCCACAGAGCTGGGACAGGCAGACCACAACTGCCATATGTTGACAGATGAGCTCTTTGCCAGTCAGCCTGCCTTTCAGATGGAGCCTCGAACAGATGCTGAATACACCCTCTTCACAGATGGAAGTAGCTCTGATAAAAATGGATATAGGGCTGGTTATGCTATTGTCACCTTCTAGAAGTGCTTCTGGAAGAATTCCTTCCCCAGAATTGGTCCAGTCAGTGAGCTGAACTCTGGGCATTCACACAGGCCCTCAACTGCTCAAAAGATCAAAAGGTAAATGCATATACATGTTCCAGATATGCTTTACCACCATGCATGTTCACGGGATGCTGTACAAGGAGCCTTCTGACAGCCAAAGGAAAATGAATTATAGAGATGAAATCCTACAGCTTCTGGCTGTTACAAAGAAACCCCAAAAGGCGACTGTCATACATTGCAAGGGACATCAAAAGGTAGAAGCCATCATTGTCCTTGGAAACCATAAGATGGACAAGGCTGCCAAAGTGCACAGAAAGTGCAACATGGGGAGACAATGATTTGGTTAAAAACTTAGAGGCGTGACATGAGATCCCACCAAAACCTGTTCTTAGCCTGCACTGAGATGCCCTTCATTACACTGAGGAAGAAATAATACAGTCTCAACAATAACAACAAAAAATAGGCTCCAACAGGAAGGAGCAAATGTGAATACAAATGGAGCCTGGGCTCTGCTAGATGATTGAGCGATTACACCAAAATAGTTACCTTACTCCTCAGTGAAAGATCATCATGACATCACCCACAGAGGTAAGACTAGTATGGCTCAGCTTCCAAACCACTACTATTACATATCCCAAAAGTGACATCAATTTGTGCAGCCGTCAGTCAAAGATGCCGAATTTGTGCAAGCACTGAGGCCTCAATAGGCCCATGACCACCACCTGGGATTCAGCTCTTGGGACTCTCTCCTTTCGAAGGTCTCTGAGTACACTTTACTGAAGTGAAGCCATGGTGAGGACACAAGTACTTATTAGTCCTTGTTCGTACTTATGCTGAGTGGTCAGAGGCATTCCCCACCAGGACTGAAGAGGCCTCTGAAGTACGCAGAGCGCTGTTAAGAGAAATCATTGCTAGCTATGGGCTACCTCTGATGATAGGCAGTGACAGTGAGTCAGTATTTACAGCAGAAATGACCCAGAAGCTGGCCCAAAACTTAAAATTCAAATGAAATCTTCACACTGACTGGAGACACCAAAGTTCTGGCAAAGTGGAACAGATGAACAGGACCCTAAAGGCAATGCCATCTAAATATCACAGAGAGACTCAGGCACCATGGATAGATTTGCTACCCACAGCCCTCCTGAGGGTGAGGTCATCACTAGGACCCCCTGAAAACACCTCTTTTGAAGTCCTGCTTGAGAGATCCCCACCTTTAGTAAAGAGTCTCTGGAGGAGACATGCCAGTTGAGAAATATCACCTAGCAGAAGCAGCTTATGCAGTTAGGAAAGACTTTCTCCTAGACTCATAAAAACAGCAGAAAGGGCATCTATTACTACTGATACCCTGGCTCATACCCATAACCTGGGTGATGTGGTCTGGGTTAAAGATAAGAAAAAAGTTCCCTTATCCCTAGGATGGTGTGGGATGGAGTGACCCATATTTAATTATTTTGACCACTTCTACTATAGTAAAAGCAGCGGAAATCCACCCCTGGTTTCATCACTCCAGGATCAAGAGAGATCATCCTGATGATTGTGGGAAGGCCCACCTAGATGACCTGGCCCCCTTAAAGACTACCCTGAAGAGACATTGGGCCCAAAGCCCTACTTTCATCACCTCTGGAAGCTGAAAGGTCAATGCATAGCTGAAGAATAAATGAGTATCGTACTCCATAGTACTTGCCTAAGTTGACTCGTGTTCCGTTACCCAGTTTGGATATTAGTTCCCCTTCTCTTGTTTATTTTGGTGCTAGCCACAGGACTCTGGAAAGTATCCCCAAAGGTCTGGAAAATCCCACACAAAATCACCTTTTTTCTCGTTTATATTGGTATAACTATTGGACTGGGTACCTTCATCTGCTTTGCCAAGTTCTAATTTCAGTGTTTTGTTACTCTGCCTGGTTCCTAATTCCTTATCTCCTAGTTTCTCTGTTCACTTTCACCCTCTGGATTGTCACTCCAACAAAGTAGGAGCCCCATTTAAAAAAAATCAGCCTTTGTTCTCATCTATACAAATATAATCTTTGGGTCACTTACTTTTAGTGGCCTATACCTAAATTAACATGATTCTTCTGTGGATAATATGCTTAAACATTCTAGGAACATATGGCAGTTCAGGACACTGGGAATTCTAAATTTAAATTTATGTTTTAAGTCCCATCATAACTCTTAATCAGACAAGATAGGACCCTTCTCAGCCTAAAGTATACCTTTATTTTTATGCATGCCCAGTTCAGTCTAACACTCCAAGTTGGAAAAATCATTGTTCCTCCTCAGGGTGTAGAGGATTAAATTGGGAATGAGAATATTGCTTTGAGTATGTCTGTCAAGAATGGTGACAGACCCAAAAATTCTGTAAACCCCAGTTTTCTTCTACATCTGTCCAAGATGGAACTCTGTGATAGATTGGGGTGGAACTAAAAACAGCCTTCTAACTCAGCTTCCCTCTAGTCCAACTTGTCTATAGGGAACTCATAACACTATTCTAGATCCTTCCCAGGGACACTGGTCATTGGGTTGCTGGATCAGAGTCCAGGTGGATGGGTGGGGACAAAACCCATGGCTTATTTTTAAAATCACAAAGGCCTGTGTACCCTGATTACCCCCAGCCCACATTACAGTTCCTTCCCCAAAACCACTGCTGTTCCCATTGGTCCTTGCATCTATCACAAATCACACAGAACCTCTGACCCCTGACCTCCTGCACCTGGTCAGTGGTCCCCATTGGGTTCTTCAAGCTGTAAATCCAGGGTAAAGACTGTTGATTCTGTGTTACCCTTTCAGTTCTTTTCCTATAGAGTCCTAAGTCTAACCCAGAATAATTATTACATTCTCAAGTAATGTTTTCTGTGAATACACAATTCTTGCTTGACTAATTTTTCCAGTCAGCAGTTTTGAGATATGATTCCATGCCCAAGAGTCAATCGCTTTTTTGAGAATTCAGGTTGCTATTATTCATCTTTTTTATTTTATTTCTGGAAATTTTAAAGATTGTTATCATTGATTTTAAGCATAGATATTATTAGCTGTAGTTTTTACTTCATTTAAAGCTGTTTGAGGTACATAGTGTGTTGTCTATTTGGGACTCTGTATCTTTGGTTATTGTTGTAACTTGGCATAACTGATGCCATCTTGAGCCCTGCATTAAACTAGTGCCCTGTATTTAATACAGGAAAATGGAAAATTACACAGGATATAAGTCCCATGAGAAAAGCAGAATGAGCTGTATCCATAGGAGAAAAAATTAACCTGCTCAATAAAAGAAGCAGGATACAGGAGTCAACCAAAAATTAATGTAAGATTCTAGCTAAATTGTTTCCAATAAGATATCGCTTGTAGTTCTCTGTTTAAAAGCATTGTAATTTTCCAATTTGGGGCCACTTGTTTGGACTCTGAACCAGGGGTGGGATAGGTCTGTATACGAGTGGTCCTGAGCTCAGCTAATTAAATTTCAAATTTATCAATTTGGTTGCTTGGATTCCTATATTACGTTCATGAACCCACTTTAGTTATAGCTTAAAAATAGCTCTCCAATCCTATTGCTTTTAACACTACTGCCACCCCTTCAATCACTTTTATTCTTCTAAGACCAAGATAATGTCTACAAGAGAGTTCCTCCCACACTCTCTGCCTCTTATTCTATTTTCTGTCATTTTTTTCTCACTGGGTGTTAATCTGTTTTCTTGTAATATAACTGCAAGTCCAAGAATTCTCTTCCATTTTGCTCATTCCTAACTGTACATTTAGTTGTTTACATTTGCTATAGCTTCTTCAAAATTTCTAAGTCCTGTCCTCTGTTTTTAATTTTTGAATACATAAAACAAATGAATTTCAGTCTGATTTTCTGTGTCAAGTCTCAAGTAGGTCTATCTACAGTCTGGTTTTTAAAAATAGTTTTATTATCATGTGTAGTGCTATCTATTAAAATGTTTTAAATATGTAGAGGTCTAAAATGAAATTTTCTTCCTCAAAGAGATGCTTAATTTGCCTTTGCATTCAGTTTCATTGCAGACATATCATGAAACTTTCCTAGTAAGATAATTGTGAAAGTTAAATTTTCACTAAAAACTAAATTTTCAGAAAATGTCTTAAACTAATAAGGTCTCAGTAAAATTTGGCTATTATTAATGCCCAGTCACAGAAATATTAACAGTACATGTTTATAGATATTGGTATTTTGATGACTGCTTTAACTCTTTTTGCATGCTAGATCATTTTTAACTGGGAAGTATTTCACATTAAAAATGAAGTGACATTACAAATTAACGTAATAGAATGGTAAGGAGACAGCTGGATGTATCATAGAGGATAATACTGAAGAAGAAATAAATTTGTGTTTATCATGGCCCTGGATGCAGTATCTCCACAGATTTCTTGGTAATGGTGCTAATGCTAATGTTGCTGACAGCAGTGACATCCACAGTAACAAAATTTCAGGGTTTTCAGATAGAGATGCTCATTGGACAATTGGAAATATAGTCTATAGCTAGAGGACATCACGAAATAGCAACACAGCAAAAAACAAATCCCAGGGGATGTGAACAAGGGAAGCAGAATCAGTTGATGAGTCTATTCTAGGACCCTGAACTAGGAAGACATAGAGCAAAAAGCTAAACTCTGGCTCGCAGGCCCTCCCCTGCATGATAACCTGGGCATTGGTGAAAGGCTAAAAGGGAGAGAAAGCATCCATATGAGACTGTAAAACTATGGGATTCTTCTATAACCAGGTGAGAGTGGCATCCAAGCAGATGTGGTTACCCCTAAAAAGAAATCCAGGAGAAAAAAGGTAAGATCAATTGAGAGTACAGCTTAGGGGCTGGGGATATAGCTCAGTGGCACAGTGCCTGCCTGGAAATCATGAGGTTGTGAATTTGATACCTGGTACCAAAACAAACAAACAAAAAACCAAAAAAACCCAATACAAAACAAAACAGAATATAGTTTAGAAATAGCCAGCCATGGTGGTGCCCGCCTATAATTCCTGCACTTGGGGGAGCTGAGGCAGGAGGCTCACTGTGAGTTCAAAGCCTACTTGGGCTACACAGCAAGACTCTATATAAAATCAATCAATCAATCAATAAATAAATAAGTAAGTAAAAATCTACCAAAGAATACATTTTAGGAAATATGAAAGAGATTAAATTTAGACGTTGAAAAGTTAGAACAATTAGACCAGTCAAGGATAATTGCTTTTGCAGTTGAATAGGAGGAGTAAAATCAAAGGTCTTCTGAAGCATGCTACTTCCAAAGTCAACCTTGAGGAATCATCTAACTTTATTCCATGTAGTAAATACATGTAGAAAAATTCAGACAAAGAGAGTGAAAAGTTATGGAAAGAATCACAGATTTTTTAGTCCTCAATATTATGGTCAGCCTTCTATGGCTGTATAATAGGTTTTGTGACATTTTTTGGTATTTTTCCCCTAGTATCCACCCACTGTATCCACTCAGTGATTCACGTATTTGAACAACGCTTAGCAAGATACTCTATGTGTCCTTTTGGTTTCAGTTTCCCTAACCCCCTTTTTTTTTTATGAAGATGTAATATTCTTGTAAAACCATCTCTTCGCAGAAAACCGTCTCTTCATAGAAAAGCCATTGTAAAAGACAATGGCGTAAGAGCTACTGTTCTAAGTTGTGGTTCACTAATTTGTCCCATGGGTGGGTAAGTTTGGCAACAACTCTGTTTTGCTTCTCTGTGTACTGGACACTGGCCCTTCCTCTTTCCTGCTCTTGATTCTCAATAGCAGGCATGGCTTCTGCCTTTGCTTTAGTGCTGTTAGCTCAAACAATGCCTCCCAGGGAAGACAGACTTACAAGCACCTGGGAAAACTTTACCAAATGCAGTCTTCATTTTGTACTTTTTTAAAAAATTGTTTTCTGGTTGTTTTATTCTTGTCTTCAGTTTTGAACAGATTAGAAAACCCAAATGTGCAGGGCAGTTGCCTCTTCACTGTCTGGAAGCCAAACATACCAGAGGAGCAGGACAGCTCCCCAGAAGTGATGATTTAGAAATGAAGAGAGAATGCCACTGTACTGAACACACAGAAAAGTCTAGTCTAGAAAGCTGGGGCAGCAGCGAGGTTCGTCTTTCCAGTTCTTCATGAGCTCCTGCATATTTGTAGTTTGGGACTCTTCAGTGTCTCACCAGTTGTATTTGAATGCAGCTGACACAGGTTTTGATGTTTTCAAACACCTCTGAAAACTTAAATGAAAGGCCAAAGACAAAGAACTAAATGGTAATTTGTTGGGGACCACAAATTATAAATTGAGACTAGGGACTGTCCAAGGAATTGGAACCCGGAAACTCCAGCTATGTCCTGGCCACAGCCCAAGTATCTGTGGCTTCTGATGCTGTGGGGCTCACAGATAAGATCATCTGAGGATGACAAAGATCTGCAAAGCAACATAGTAACCATAGTAAAGGTTTCACTTGGGGGAAAACCATTTTCCTATTAACCCTGGGTCTTCCTGGCCAGAATGCTTTTTTTTATCTCACAGCCCACCCCGATGGCCTCTGTTGTGCTGAGAGTCACCCACTGCCCCCCTACAGGTGTGTCTGTGCTCAGTAAAAGCGGGGCCGGCCGGAGAGGTCTTGTCTTTGCCCAGTCTGAGATACTGACCTCTCAGCCTCCCTTTATGCATCACTCAATTTGTTTCTGTCTCTAACTTCATCTTTTGCCATACTTCTCCTACAGACGGTTGGGGTGCTTGGTCAGGTCCCCAACAGTAATCTAGCAATAGAGCTGTGACAAGTTCTTTTTATTTTAAATTTGTTTTAAAAGTTTGGTGGTTTGTTGTAGTACTGGAAATAAACAGATCCAGAGTCTTCACACTGAGTTATATCTACCATTGATGTATCTATTTATAGAGAAGGTCTTGGCAATTTACAAAGCTGCTCAGGCTAGGCTCAAACTGGTAATCTTCCTGCCTCGGGCTCCTAGAGTGCTAGGATTATAAGCGTGTACTACTATACCCAAGTTAAACACTTCTACACAGCTCTTACTTTTGGGCAAATCCTTTTGGGCCAATGAGACTCTTAAAAGACAATGAGGTGAATGTAATATCAACTTTCAGTTTCTTCATATGATGAACAGAAATGATTTTGTGGTTTTATTGTTTATCAAGCGCCACATACAGAAAGTAGAAAATGAAACTATCCCAAAAGTGGAAGTTATTTTTCCCTGCTTACGTGTTAAGATTTAATCACTGCCTCTGGCAGTCACTATAAAAAATAGATGCTTTCTGAAACTGTGCAGAGGCGGAAGAGGGCCAGGACAGCAGCCTGCAAGCATGGCTCAAGACAGAGCATCGCCTACAGAGAGCTCTTGGGAAATCTTCAGGAGGTATCGCATAGATGAAGAGGTGGGCTTTGCTCTGCCAAATCCACTGGTAAGAGACAGCAGTCAAATGTGGACAAATATGTTTTATTTTCATTCATTACCTGAGCAACTTCTACTGAACAAATGTAGAGCAGCAATGGATAAATTAGTGCCAAAATTGGAAGCAGAATTTAAATAACTGGGTCTCATTTACTGTTTTTCAGTTTGTATTCCTAGAAATTTAGTCATGTTTGTAATTCTTACTCACCTGGGACAAAAATGGAAAGTGATGAGATAAAGCTATGAGAAGTCTTTGGGCTTTAAAAAAATCATACTATAAGAATCAAGAGTTGTTTATCACAAGTGTATTTTTAGAGTGCAATTTGAAAATGCCAATGTTGTAAATAGGCCACTAGTCACAGGGAAGTCTCCTTCTGTACTTATATATCTTAAATTGTACAAAGCATTTGATTCCTAATTTGATTGGGTTCATGAGCTGACACTTCAAATAACTTTGGGTTATATTAATATTTTCAGTGTTTTGAGTATGTGATTCAAATAAGAGTACAAAATCCTTTTTTTCCTGCAAGTTTTAGTTATAAAAAAACCAGATATGTGTGTGTGGGGGGGGTTTATCTTAAAAACTACTATCCCCTAAGTTGAGTTTCAAAGGTCATACCAATCAATTTGTCAGAAGTGAGATGGCCATATAGAGGTGTCCAGTGCTCGCATCCACCTCCACAAAGAGGAACCAGAATAAGAAGGAAATTGTTGCATTTTGAGGTAAATGGAACTGTATCCCAGCAGAGGAAAACCAGAAGCTTGTAAGACACAGAGGCTTGGATGGTAGTGGCATAGCAGCTGGAATAGCACGCGCCTAAGGCAAAAATCATGTGCCATGAGAAGGAGACACAAAAGTAGTGATGCCTCTGAGCATGCAGATATTCCAAAGAGAAGCCAGAAATTGCTTCCCTAAGGAAAAAGAAAAGAAGTTTTTGATTTAATAAGGACAGGGAAATCATGAATGGCAAGAACAAAACTAATAGTGAAATTGTGAGGGATAAAGAAATTCATGCTAGGTTTTCTGTGAGACTTTAAACTGCAAAAGTAACCGTTACAATGTGTGGTAAGTGTATGGATGAGATGGAAAAGGAATCCAGTTCATCATAGGATGCAAGTTCAGGAAAGACACAATGCATGTGGACTGACTGTATTTATTTGAAGCTTCAGGCATCCCTGGGAGTCTTGGAACTTGTGCTCCATGGGTAAGGGGCTCTCTGCTTACAGCATCTCCTGTGTGTCCTGTAATATACCAGATCTTGCAGGATATATAATTAATAGTGCAACACAATCCTTGCCATCAGACACTGAGATATAAAAAGACTGTGGACTATGACCACTTGAGATACTTATGTTTGAGTTACACTAAACCACATACACAAAACAAGTTCCATAAACTATCTGAGCCTGGGTTCTTTCATTTATGACACACAGACAACTTCCTGGACCTTTAGAAGAAGTAAATGACAAATACATAAGATATCCTTGAGCAAAGTGCCTAATCCACTAGTGATATTTAATACATCTCATTTCTCTTTCAAAGAATTTCAATTCTAGCTGAGAAGAAACATAAAAGTACCAGATAACAGCACAAAAAGGTATAATCATAGCATTTCTATTGGAAGAGACTGTTGTCAAGTGGAGAAGTAAGGAAGATTTCAGGAGAACTTGAGAGCTGACTTTTGAAGTCAGACAAGTGGAACAGCTGGAAGAAAGAAGTGGAGGACTCAGAGAAGGACTTTAGCTCTGCCTGTCCCTCAGGTGGCACAGTGCTTCTGGACAGTCAGTGCTTGCCAGGACAGTGTCACACAAAGAAAGGGAGAGACCAGGCCTGCTGTTGGTGGAAAGCCAATGTCAGTTTGTAGTGACTTCCACTAGCAAATTGAAGTCCTAGGTTTTTTTTGTTTGTTTGTTCTTTCTTTTTTATTTTTCCAGGAGGAGCTACCTGAGAAATATAATGCTTGGATTTTGACTGCTAAAAATCTGCCAAAACTGATTGAGGCTGGTCAACTTCGTGAAGAAGTGGAGAAGGTTGGTAACATCTGTCTGCCTTTCACATAGCTTCTTCAGTGTCATTGGGCTGGACATGTAAGTCCTCACAAGACTGATGGCAGTGAGATCTCTCATCTGTCCTCAGCTCCAGATGCTCAGCACTGATGATCTCCAGGAATATGAGCAACAGTGCCTCGCACACTTAGCCCTGGGCTGCATTACCATGGCCTACGTGTGGAACCGGGGAGACGGCGATGTCCGGAAGGTTTGGACATTTACTGATGTTTCCTATGCTTGGGGATGGATTTTCATTTACCGGAAATAAGATGCAACGTCCACTTCATGTACAAACTCTCAGTTGAAGAAGGGACAGCTCAGAGGCAGAGAGCTCGCTAAGCACTTGGTAGGGCCTAGATTTGATCTGTAGTACCAGAAAAATAAAAAAGAAAAACAAAAAACATTTTCAAGTGGCACTGTAACTATGTTTTAAAAGTTTAGAGCAGAGAGAAAAGAGGAAAAGTAAACATCACTCACTGACTTACCATGTCAACTGCTATCACTACTATATTTTAGTATTTTACTTACATAGTACAATCACTGTATTTTGTACATACACATATATAGCTACTCTGTGACTTAATTTACATGATGAATATTTCCTAGGTACCACACAATAATCCTACTCATTCAGACTATAATTTTTCAATGCATTCCTAAACTTTATTTATGTTTTCTATTGCTAGATATTTTACTTGTTTTTAATATTTTCCTGTAATAAAGCACGCTTACAATGAATATCTTTGAATGACTGTTCTTAGTTAAGGCTAAAGGGCTTATATGTTAAACATATTAGTTTTACTGTATCATTATCAACATCAAATAACATTAATTATAAAATATGTAGTTTAAAATGTCTTTATATATATTTTTATATGTCACACTTTGGAGTTAGGCATAATTTCATTTTTATAAATCAATATCAATTATGAGGCTATAGCTGCTAAAAATTATTAGCCTTGATGGCAGTTTTACTGTGACACCAACCAAAAGATTTTGCAGTAATACTTCCTAGGGATTGGTGTAGGACAGATGACTGGCGGAATTCCAGTGCATCCGCACTGCCAGCCTGTATTCATTGTCTACCCAGCCGTGCAGCTCCAGTGCCTCCATCTCCATCCTATGCAGGAAGGCCAGTTTAAGCCAGTCGAAAAACGGGAGGCAAAGTGAAATCTGAATTTCAGATAAACAAGTTTTTAGTATGTCATTAAACATGCAAATTTATTGAACATCTCATATTTGTCCTCTGTAATCACGTGAAACTATTGCAGATTATAGTACTTAAACTTTACATTACAAATTAAATAGATTCTGAAAGGATTTCCTGCTATTTAGGAAAGTTTGTCTTTTTTGACAAGGGTAATTGATATCTGGGTATTTTTCTGTTTATATCTTGCTTAAAGACAGATTAGTACATAATTCCTGTGTGATGAATCATCTCCAGACATTTAGAAAAGAAGAAGTTGCTCTAGGAATACCTTATACTTTATTACAAAACTGCCGCATCCACACTCCATGTGATACAAAAAAGCAGAAGACATACTCTATTCTCAGAGTCTAACAACTCAGAGGCAAGTGCACAGTCTCACCTAAATGGCCAGCTCAGCTGCAGGTGTCATGAAGGGCAGGGAGTGCTGGGTGCTCTGAGCAGAAGGCCAGAGGACAAAGCAGCAGTGGGTGTGGTCGTGAGGAGCAAAGATTCTTGAAATAGAAAGGAAAGGTGGGAAACACTAGCACAGCTCATGGAGATCAGAATGTGCATAGCTTCTTGACTCAGACAACAGAGAAGAGGAACTTCCTCCTCCCTGTAGGAGTAAGCCTTGGCAGCCAAGCACTAACATCATCCCTAGTGAAGCTTATTTAAATAAAAAAGAGTCATCCAAAAGAATTTCATTCTGAACTGAACAGCAGGAACAGAAGCTTATTTGTGGTTTCATGTCCAAAACTCTTAATTACAGGTACTTCAGGTGTCTGTGAGACCACTGATTTTTTTTTTTTTAACCAATGGATAATGTTATGTCTTGCCATAGAACAATCGCTTAACAAGTGTTCATAGACTGGATGGATGAATGACGGAATAAAAACATATGGTAAAGCCACCAGAAAGGGAAAGACACAGACTTTAGAAAGTAAAGTGTGCAGGCTTATTTTGCTCTTTTCCTCCATGTGGCCACATTATGTCCCCCAAAATGTAAATCCACAACCTGAATATTTAATAATTACTGGGGTTAAATTATGAAACACAGAAGAAGAGATTGCATTTATTTGGTCTCAGAGTGCCACTATATAGAATGTCTTGGCAGCTGAGAAGCTGAAGAAGATGTGAGGCCCTTCAGGGGAAACTAACAGCTATGCTTTACTCAGGTCTTGCCAAGCACCATCGCTGTGCCTTACTGTGAGCTCTCGGAGAAGCTGGGCCTTCCTCCCATTCTGGTGTATGCAGACTGCGTGCTGGCAAACTGGAAGAAGAAGGACCCCAGTGGGTATGTACACTGTGACGGGGGGAGGAACACGAGTGCAGTGTTGCCATCAAAGGGCCACCATTTACTGGTTTAATTTTAGCAGCACAGCTTCTCTGCTATTGGGTATTGTTTCTTCCACCCTTGTGTCTGACACTACAAGTGTACTGTGTGTAAAAGAGAGAGGTGTGTAGTCAGCACATCCTGCAACACACAGAGACTGTGGGTTCACTGTGAATTAGACTCGTGTATTTGTACTACAGGTAAATATTACCCAAGCAAGATAGAAAGTATCTCGGTTACCTCCCCAAATTCTTTTGGGCTCATTTCTATCCAATTCTCTTTTCTGCTCTAGGCAGCTACATTCTACTTCGTCTAATAAAAAATGAGTCAACTTTGTACAAAAAAAAATAGTAGATTTTGATGCTGGATTTTATACCATTGAAGCCATAGAGTGCATACTCTTTTGTGTCTAGCTTCTTTTGGTTGACATGCTTTTGAGATTCTATGCCTTTAATTCTGCATAGTCACTTACCTTTAAATCGCCTCATCTTGGGCAGGACAGGCTATAACAACTGGGTTTTCAGTGCAATCTGCTTAATGATAGGATTTGCCAGGGGACGGGGCAAGAGGGCCACAGTGTGGTGTGGTGCGGCTCTACGTGTGCGTGCTGTGCTGGTTACAGTAGAGCCGTATACAACAGAAAAAGCATGCTTTCTTTTTTGCCTGTGTCTCTGACAAAGCAGTAGTATTCAATCTGATAACAATAACTCAGTCTCATGTTAATTTAAATTTTCTTTCTTTCTTTTCACCATATCATGGCTGCTTTTGTAAGACCAATGACCTATGAGTAAGTATTTGATTCTCCGTTCATTGTTATTTGTTATCAATCATTTGTTATTAAAATAAATTTAATTTTATCAGTGTAATTCAAGTGCATTTTTGAAATGACTGATTGAATTCAGGTAAAAAGTAATTTAAGTAATCATGAAGGGACTAATAGATCCTTAACAATGTCTATGAGTATAATAATACTGATGTCTCTCTGATATTATTAACTATAGATACATTAAAAATATTCATATTTATGCAATTAATATGCATAAATACAGATTGAAAATATATCTATGTATCTGTAACCTGATGACCTCTGTGGCCAGAACAAATAAGCAATGTCAATCAGTAGCTATATTCCTGTCATTTTTTATCCAATCCTTAACCTATGTACTAAACATAGACAAGAGCTCAGGAATCTAAGGTAAGTATAGGCATATCCTGCATGGGCAAGGACAGACTAATAGGGGAGAAAATTGCGCAAGGTCATCTGATCAGCAAAATGGGTAGGAAGATTGGGAACTCTACTCAAATAAAAAACTCAGAAGAAGGAATGCCTAAAGGAGCTATGCAAGTGGAGTCCAGAAGACTGAGTAGAAATTAGCTGGAAGGTGGAAATGATGAGTGTTTAGAGAAAATCTATTGCAAATGTGGAGGCCATGAAAGCATAAATTTTGTCTATCAGCAGAGCTGAAGGATCACAGTTGTGAGTGAAAGTCGTAATTGATGAGGATGACAGCACTGGAAAGGGATGAATGAATGCATTAACAGAAAGATAACGTAGACCTTTGCTGGCTGTAATCAGGAGTATAAAGAGTTCCTTTAAATAAACAAGTTGTAGACAAAATAACAGTATCATCTCTCCCAAAGACAGAGACTGATGCTGTGGACCATGCAGCAAAGAGGCATCAGGTGTGGTCTACTTCAGGACCTGAGAGAGGAGCACAAAACTAGGTCTGCGTCTCGAGACATGAAGACCGTGTTTGCTCCGATGCCACAGCTCAGTAAAAAAACCAATAGGACCTAACCAGTTATTTAAAGTTCTTCATCAATTGCTTTGTAAAGCAAATGAACCACTGAGAAACTGAATCATTGTCACAGATACATATATGCATATACATGTATACATTTAAGTGAAAAGATTACTTTTTCAAATTTTATCCCCCAAATACATCTATTAATATGAGTGTAGATCTATCATAATAAACTGTGAAAAGTTAATAGAATAATACAAACAGATCAATTTTGGGGAATTGCATGTACAAGTTCTGGATTAAAATTCCAAGTCCCAGTTTAATCTGATTTATGATTACTTATCTGATTTTAGACAATAGGCCTAATATATCTTTTCTTTTCCTTCCTTTTCTTTTCATTTGTTTTCTTTTGGTGCCAAGTATGTTGACAAGCTCTTTACAACCTAAGAACACTCTGACCCCTTTTGCTGATTCCTAATATTCCCAAACGTATAGTAGAGATGTTAAAAGTCTGCCATGTCCCTCTTACAAAATAACTTTGACAATGTAATAGGATAAATAAAAGCTCATGAAAAGTGTAAGTTGCTTTACATATATACCACCATCTTTACTAAATTTCTGCTTGCTTTAACCAATTTTCTTAGGAACATGGACATTCTGTTTTCATTTCCTGGGGGAGACTGCAGTAAAGGTTTCTTCCTGGTTTCTCTGCTGGTGGAGACAGCAGCTTTTTCTGCAGTTAAAGTATGTTTATTCACATCTACGGATTTTATGTCAGTTCCATGCACAGTGCTTAACAACTGCTCCACAGTAACATGCCTTGGCTTTGTCTTAAGTACAGCATTAGATTGCTTAATTGAGGGTAACAGATCATCTAATAGAAATACTACATTTTTGTGTATCGCCTAAAATATAGTATCTAGAGGTCATATATTTAGAATTGAATTTGAAATTCCTATAAGATGTAACAATTTTGCACTTTGTTATTAATAATGTTAAGTTCAGTGGCTTTGAGTTTTAAAAATAGAGGTGGAGGCATAGATTCAATCTGTAGCTTAAGACAAGAAAAGTTTTTGTAGTGGCAGTGTGCAGTGCTACGAGATGTTATGAATTTTCCTTTTTCGTTTGTTCTTTCTCAGATAGTCCCCACTGTACTAAGCGCAGTGCAGCGTCAGGACAAGGAAACCCTGCGACAAGCGCTGCTGGACATCGCTGACTGCCTAAGGAAGGCCCGGAAGGTGTTTGAGGAGATCCACGGCAAGTGTCACAGGCAGCGCAACAGCTGTGCTCACATCTCACAGCCCCTGGGTGGCTCAAGTGTAGGATTGTTGAAAAAACGGAAGCAAAGACCAACTATCACTTTGGGTGTTCTCACTGATGTATTTTATGTCAGGAAGTCATTATACTTCCTGTGTAGTTGACTTTATTAGCTCCATTTTTACAGACAAAAGAGCCTAAACTTAAACAGAGACCACGAAGGAGTTCAGGTTGTTTAGGGTGAAACAGGGAGGGCAGAACCCAAGCTGAGTCCATTGTATTCAAAGAAATTGTGTCATCTGGTGCTAGGACCTATGAAGAAACCCGCCTAAGGAATTTTAAGTTCTGGTTATCAGCTTCTGATAACCACAGCTTTCTTAATTCTGTTTCTTTGCAAGTTCACTAACAATGGAGAAAAGCCACTGAGTCCAAAGGTTATTGAAATTAACAGCTATATAAGCTACCAAAAGTTCCTGAACAGCTACTTACAAAAAAACATGCATACTACAAGATAAATTTCACAAATACATGCATGTTTACCACTGGGCGTGAGGTTACTGAGGCTTGCTCTTTGGCAGGGAGACATGCCCTCAGATCAGCTGTGTGGTGTGTGGGGAAGGGGCCTTGGGGTGTCCTGTGGAGAGACTGGATTTAACTGACTAATTAATTTGGCGTTTTCTCGAAGTGCTCAGGGTGGAAGCCAAGGTCTCATGCATGCTGGGCAGGCACGTTACCACTGAGCTGCGCCTCAGTCCTGAGCTGGTTCTAGCATCAGTTTATCTGTTGACAGTAAGCGCCTCAAGTGACGCTTTGTTGACAGTTTCCCTGACCTGATGGCGCATAGCAGTGCTCAGGTGGCTCTTTGCCCCTTGCCCGGCAGCAGCCTGAGCACGGCTTCCTCAGGCCCCACAAGTGGTAGGCGGTGGAGGGCAGTGAGGCTGGTCTCTAGGACCTTCCCAGGTGCAGACGCCTGGTGCGTTATTCCTTGCGGCCTCCGCTGAAATCCTGCCCACTCTTCACACTTCGGACTCCCTGATGAATGCTGTTAAACTGAGCACGTTCCATCTTTTTCCAGGGTATGTGGACCCAGGTCTATTTTACAATGTTCTTCGCAAATATTTGTCTGGGTATGTAACCGTTTCCTTAAATTCATTATCTCTCTATTAATAGGAAGAGAACACACCAAAAAATGTGTTTTAGAGAACACTGATTGTATTTTATTTATATGTTTGGTGATAATAATTTTTTTGACATCACCATTTGCCATTCTGAGGATAAAACCCAGGGCGTGTACATATTAGGCAGGTACGCTACCACTGAGCTATGCTCTCAGCCTCTATTTCACTTTTAAACACAATTTTTGAGCCAGAAACAGGTTGAAATGTTTTCCTTTGTGATGCTGATCCACCAATTTTTACTGATGGTCCCAATACCTATTGGGTTTAGATTACCATTTATACCCTAAAATACACATGGAGAAAGAACAGGTGGTGTTTTCTGTTTTTACTTGGCCAGGGATGCCCAGGAGGGTCATTTAAAGACTGAATGATCTCTGTTACTGCAAAGATAAGGTTCCTTCCTGAGAATACATGTGATTTATCATTCTCATGCATGAAAATTAATAGGGAGTATGGAACAAATCATTTTTCTTTTTCTTAACCTCTGGTGGAAAATTTCTGAAAGTTATCAGTTAATCCAAAGACTAATTTTTCTTTCCTGTCTCGCCTAGCTGGAAAGGCAACCCCACGCTGCCTGATGGTCTGCTATACGAGGGTGTATGGGATGAACCGAAGCAATTTGCAGGGGGCAGCGCAGGACAGAGCAGCATCTTTCAGTGCCTTGATGCTCTGCTGGGCATAGAGCAGACCATAGGTGGAGGTAAGTGGGAAGTGGAAAACAATTACCTCTCGCATTAAAGCAATTATTACCTTCTTTCGAGATGACCACAGTCCTTTCTGCATGGAACTAAGACTTGATTACCTCTGAAGAAACCAGTGCCGCATATCCTGAAAACGTATGGTCACTGTTAGAAAGTCACCTGCAAAACACACCTAACTGTGGTCAGGAGGTGGGGACTCGGAGACCTCAGTGTCTCAGGAGGGGTCTGGAACCAGTGGTGTGGTCAGGACCGCAGTGGAGCATATTCACTATGTTCCTTCTGGAGTTTTGAAGAAGGAGGGGAGAAAACTCTCTTTCTGTTTTCCTCTGTTTTCTTAAGCTTCTGTTTAACAAAGGGAAAAGCATTGACCTGGATGAAAACATGCTTTTTCTTAATTAAGATACGTTTTTTAAAGGATGTCTTCAACTCCTTCAGACTCAGTGTTGCGAGCGGGCAAGCGCAGTTTAAGTACATTCTGTCTCCATCGTGCTGGACGAGCAAATACAACAGAAAATGAGAAAGAATGCACAGAGGAAAATCCTTATTATGAAAAATGAGTTTTGCCCTTTCCATTTTTAGAAATGTAATAGTTTCCATAGTTGCCACTGCTAGTAGCAAGAGTAATAGCAGTTCGAATTTCAGGGGGCAGCCTCCTGCTGCCCTGTCTTGGGAAGACTGTGGCGTGCTGATCACTTGTCTCTGTCACGCCCTTCAGGACCTGCAGCTGAGTTCATCAAGGAGATGAGAACATACATGCCCCCTGCACACCGCGACTTCCTCCGTTTCTTGGAGACCTGTCCATCAACCCGCAAGTTTGTTCTTTCCAGCGATGATGCTGACTTGAAGGAGGCTTATGATAGTTCAGTGCAAGCTCTGGTCTCCCTGCGAAATTACCATTTGGGAATAGTGAAGACCTACATTCTGGATCCTGCAAAAATGCAGTCTGGGGAAGAGAAAGCTGCCGATGAGCAAGTAGAACACGAAAACAGAGGAACGGGAGGTACTGACTTCATGAGTGTCCTGAAGACTGTAAGAACGAAAACCATGCAATCGCTTTTGAAGGACCGTTAGCCAAGCCCTAGCAAGCGTGTCAGCAACTCACAGAAACCTGTCTGTTCCTGTAACTTCTCATTGCATCAGACTCACAAATAAATACTATGCAAAAACTTACTGATGATGCACTTTAAAAAACTTTTAGGGGCTGGGAATTTAGCTCAGTGGCATAAGCACCTGCCTGGCAAGCACAAGGTCATGAGTTCGATCCCCAGTACCCCCCCAAAAAAGATTTTAAAATATCTGCTTCTGCATTCTGTGAAATTTTGGTAGGAAACTGAGAAGATACTGAAGTAAGAATGTGAAAGATAATATTAGACATTTTTAGCTGTACTTAAAATATAATTATGAAATTACATAAAATGAAATCATACAAGAGCTAATAAAACTTGCTTCCTTTTTAATTCTAATTAATTATTCCTCCAGAGGAGATCTACTCCTCACCCTAACCCTCAGAGGGCTAATAAATTCCTGGATTTGAAAATATCAACATCATTTTTTCTCATTACCACCTGTTTGCGAGACCACAGTGAGCTCCAGGATACCGGAGACCTTACGGTTCATCAGACTCAGTGCTTATACGACGCTGGAAGCTGGGAGTCTGAGCAACTATTTAGAGGTTAACAAAGTGGAATGTAATTACTGTGTGGATTTCCTTCTGTCTTGTCACTATTTTGTTTTGTTTTATTGTTCTGGTTTATTCTCTTTGAAGTAAAATTAAAAAAGAAGTATGAATAAAAGACACTTGAAAACCTGTTAAATGAATGTATCAAAAAATGAATAAATGCATGAATACATGAGTTGAGCCTAAGAGGGAAGGGCCAACTTTGAAATTTCTTTTGGTAAATTAGGTCACTTGAATAGTCACACAGTAACAATATAGAATTTTGGAATTCTATATTGTCAGGGCTTGAGGGAAACTTAAGTCATCCTAGCCAGCCTCTTCATTTTAAATGTGATGAAGTTGTGGCTTCAGAGAGTAAAGTAATTTATTTAGGGTCATACAATTAGTTCTAAGTGGGAGAAACTATGTATACCTGGTATTAGAAACATGTGATAGGAGAGAAAGAAACAGATATCTAAAGACTAGAATAAAAGCCTTCCAAGAAAATGAAATTTAATACTTCGCATACTAGATGATCACTAGATTGTCCTGTCTTCATGACCAGCTATGATACACCAAGAACTTACATACTCTAATCTGTTAGTTATAATATAAACATCAAGACTTCCATCTTTGCACTGAACCACTCAGTTAAAATTCCATTTAAAAATCAGTTTAATCTATGTGGAAATCCTTTTTTTTTTTAATTTGAAAGAGAATAAAACAAAAGGGGCAGTACAGAGCAGATCAGAACAGGACAACATAGGCAACACAGTACTTTACATTAAGTTGACTGGACATCAACAGTATCTAACACCATATCTCTTACTCTGCTATAGTTGAGCATAGTTTCAATTACAATAATATCAAACATAACACAATAGTATAAAGCCATGCATAGAGTGAAAGAATTACGGGGCTTTGTGAACCGAATAACAGAAAATGATCAATGGGTACTATAATATCTCATTTTCGATTAAAAAAAATTTTGTTTAAGCTATCACACATATTC
The DNA here is from genome assembly GCA_004027295.1 of Dolichotis patagonum. Lineage (NCBI taxonomy): Eukaryota > Metazoa > Chordata > Mammalia > Rodentia > Caviidae > Dolichotis > Dolichotis patagonum. Next base: position 45,947 of record PVJX010013875.1, read on the forward strand.
AAATTCCAATAAGACACAATTTGATAGAACCAATGGTAGTAGAACAAAAAAAAGCATGGTAGGACTTCTAAGGAGGATGATATTAAATCTGCAATAGCTGTCATAATGTTTTGTTTTCTTCAAAACAGCTTTTCATATCATCACGCATGATACAGTCAAACAAAACATGATAAAACCATTCCAACTGATGATTGAAAACATTGAAAGACTTCAAAGCTATGAGATGGGGACTCATGCTTACCATAAAGTCTTATATACTCTTATCAAATCTCATACTAGGGAGACTATATGGTATTTACCCTTGTGAGTTTGGTTTATTTCGCTTAAGAGAATGGTCTCAAGTCGTGTCCATTTATTTATAAATATC
>PVJX010013876.1:0-19801 GCA_004027295.1 Dolichotis patagonum
ACATTTTTTCATGTATTTATTTGCCATTCATATTTCTTCATCTGAGAACTGTGTATTCATTTCAGATGCCCATTTTTGGATTGGGTCTTTGAATTTCGAGGGTCTGATTTTTTTTAATTCTTTATAAGTTCTAGACAAAAGTCCTTTGTCTGAGGCGCTGTCCATGAAGATTTTTTCCCAATTTGTGGGTTTTCTTTTCCCTCTGCTGGAACCCTCTTCTGACATGCAGAAACTCTTTAATAAGATGTGGTCCCAGTTATTGATTCTGGGAAGTAATTCCCGTGTACTTTGGTTCTTGTTTTAAATGCTTTCATACACATAATGTTTTCTTATTGTCTTTACCCAAGGTTTTACTTAAAATCACTACATCCCTAAGGAGCCCTCTGCTCCCTTCCCTCATGCCCCGTGCCCCACTCTCTGCACAATGGCATCTGGTCTCTGCCATATTAGGCTGGGCACAGCCTGGCTGAACCTTGGCCTAGGCTAATCTGGTTCTGCTCCAAGGACACCTCCTCTGCATCCTGCCTGTCTCTACCCTCTGTGTCATGGTGGGGATTAGAAGAGCAGCGCAGCAGTATGGAGGTGTGGAACCAGTGCAGGGCAGATCCACAGTCCTTGCTTCCCACACAAGGCTCCACTGAGAAAAGGTGGATATGTCATAGCAGCTAATGAGTGGTAGAAATGCTGCAGAATGCATGGAAGGACTTAGGGAAGAAGGGCAGTGTGGGACCCATACCTACAGATGTCAGTGGAGTAACATCAGTGTTTGTCTTGTTCTTGCAAAACCTTGACTTCAGCAAGTATCACAGTGGAACCTAGCACCTTGAGGCAGAGGAGAGGAAAATGGCCTCTCCCTGAGAGGGCTTCTCCCTGAAACAGTGGTGCAGGATTTCATCACCCTTCCTTCACTGTAATGGACAAATCCCTGCCTCAGCAGAGCATAAATCACAGTCCTCCTGGCTGTCCAGTGTAGGGAGAGCCTCTCTCAATCCAAGTCCATTTGTGTCACATCCCCATGAAACCTCAATGAGCAACAAAGCATGCAGTTACCAGAGTATCCAATCCCAGGTAAAGGACTAATAAACCCTCTTCGATTTTCCTCACTTCATTCTGAAAATGGATTACACCATGTTGGGTACAGTGCCCCTGATGTTCAGGAAATACTATGCTGTTTTCCCAAGGTTATCTGCATGAGACTGGGTAGAACCACTTCCTGTGTTCTGATTCATAAGTTATTTGAATGTAAGCAGAAAACATGCTGTACTCAAATCAGTTGGTAATGATCACTACTTTAGTTTTCCTAGTGAAATATTGCAAAAAATGTTCACAGTCACTAAATTTACTTGCAGAAAGAATGTTTTCATCAGGCTTTACTTCAATTCTCATCACTCTAACTCAGAGTGTCAAAATTAGCTACCATAAAAACAAGATCATTGATATCTCAGTGATGTGGAGACAAATTTCTTGGCTTAATTTAAAGCAGAAGAGGAAAGCTACTATCTAATTGCTAAGGGCCAAGTTTAGGTTGTAAGCACATTATCACTGAACACAGGGTATGAGTTCCGAATGAGCTTCCAGAAACTTCAATCTAAGTTGAAGGAATAAGTTTAAATTCAGGAGATCATCTGTAGAAGAAGTGAAATTGAACTTTGAGTTTAAATTCTTGATTCGGATACAGAAGTGTCATCTGTGCAAAGGAGCATTTAAAAACAGTAATTCTTTTTCTTTCCTGAATGCCTGTGATTATCTTTCCTGGTGAATCTCAGGACAGGCCTCATTGTATGCAGCTTGTCTTCTGTTCAGAAGAGCAGTGTCCTAGGTCAGGGGATGTGATAGTGAAGGAGGCAGCCTGGGCTTTACATAACAACAGCAAAGTGACAATAGAAGATCTCTTTGGACCCAGGGGCCAGACTGTAGTGCAGGGAACAAAGACAGGTCAGGAGCTGTGCTGACCTCAGCACGGAGGATGCAAGGAATAGAACCAGCGAGGTTGCTGAGAATTGTACTGGCACTCTGAACTGGGTCTGAGTGACAAGGACCTCTGATCTCATCAAGATGGGACCTCTCTTTGACAACCTTACAACACTTTATTTGGAAAGGTGCTTGTATTACTTTTTACTCATCACTTAGACAAAATACCTGACGCCCAAAGTTGGGAAAGGAAAGGTTTATTTCTTACAGTTTTTGGAGGTTTCAGTCCATACTTAGTTGGCTCCAAGGCAGGGTGGCATGGTGGGGCTGCAGTTCATGGCAGCTGCAAACAGCAAGGCAGAAACCAGCAAGAGAGAGACGCGCCTTCTTCCTGCCATTACATCACATCCTGGCTCCACCCCCTAGGAGGGTGTACCGCTGTCACCACCAATCCAAGCACTAGACAATGAACCAATCAAAAATGCACAGTGCAAATACATGAGGCCTGGGGGCCACCGACATAAACCATGACAGTGCTCTATTAATAAACACAACTGCAATTTAAGAAATTTGGCACTTCCAGATAGGGAAAGTATAAGAGCAACAATTACTCCTTCTCTTCATATCAAAGAATACACATTTGCAAATTATTATTCAAGCTCTAGGTTCAGATGCCCATCTTGAGCTGTGGGAGCTCACAGTCCTAAGTCAGGTCTGGAATGGAGGGGGCAGAGCCTGGTAAGAACTTGCTGAGGTGAACATCAGTGAGGTCCAATGGTCCCAGGTGAGGGTGGTGAAAGCAGATGACTGATACTAACGAATGATGCTTTTCCACAGGTGTGATGTCCCTGGTGTAGCTACAGCAGTGTGGACGAGATGTGGAGACGTCCTCACTGACGCTGTTTCTCACCTGCTCTTTCCCTGGATTCTCCAAACCACCAGTGCTTATTGGTGGGCCTGGACCTGCCAAACCTCAGGAAAAAGGCTTGCATGGATGGGAGAAATAGGTGATGAGGCCGCCAGGAAGTACAACCAGTCTCTCCCTAGAGAGACTGCATCTCCATCAACAGAGACACAGCCAACCGCAAGGTTTCCTACAACTGAACTCTGTCAGCCCTGAGAAACAGAAGTGTCTTCGTGTTGATCCTTGACCCAAAATTCCGTGCCAAGATGCTTGGTATCAGCAGAGGGTGCACAGAACACATGGAGCACAGAAATCAAATTTGAGAAGTTAAGAAAAAAATGAAACATTGTTTCTCCACTTCATGGTTGTCTCTCCCAAGATACCAGGCATTGAATTTCCAGGAAACCTCTCTGTTTCTAATCCTACAGTGTTGTGTGTACAGGGACGTAGGCATTTTGTTTCTTAACATCTACCTCATGACAAGATGCACTTAGTAGTTTTCCATGAAATCCTTGTTTACAACTAAGGCAAGTACACAGTGTAACTCATTGTTTGGTGTAGAAATCCTCACGAATTACTGACCCCCTTTTAAGTGGACATCTGCCACCCACCATCAGGTACATCTCCATGTCATCCATCCTGGTGCATGCAAAGCCCTGTGCTCAGAGTGTTTGGGTAACAATCTCTCTGTTTATAAGTCTGTTTTCACATTGCTGGAGGTACATTTCCCTCCTCTGAGGCCTTGATAGATGATACGGAGCACCCCAATGAGAGTGTCCACCTGTGGACTCAGTTGTATCCTTCCAGCCATCCCCATGCTCTTTCTGCTTCCCACTTCCCTCTTTGTATCCTGCTCATCCTAGGACTTCTCACAAGTGCGACTGTGGAACCTGGTCCATGTGCACTTGGTCACACTGCTTTGTACATATGATCAACCCTGGGCAGAAATAATCCAAAGACTCCCTCCTATAGCACACCCATGGGACAGGACTACTGCCACTTCAAGATAACTCAAAATATGAGAAGATTTTGATCCATCATGTATGTCCAAGTATGTCCTAGTTGATGAGGAAAAATAATCAGATATACAATTCAGCAATTACAAAACTGATGAAGAGGATCTGCCAGGATTTCTGACCTCAGTCCCCGAGTGAAGCTGCAGATGCAGCCTCTGACAGTGTGTGCACTGAGCACACACAGAGCACTGGAGAGCCCTGTGCTGCTGACCTGAGGTTTGAATTGTGTGAAAGGCTCTTCCTCATAGCTGGGTGGGCTCTGCTGGCATCTGCTTCTCCTTGCTGACAATAACTACACTTGTGCTTGTGACGAAGTTCTTCGTGTGGTGGACCAAATAGCAGCAGCAGTGGCATCTCCTTCTCTGCCCTGTTAGAAAAGCAGACAGGGCTGTGCACGTTTCCTGGTGAGGATCCTACCAAGGAGCCCAGCTGGGGAGAGGTACAGGACTCAGCTCCTTGGTAGGACACATAGGCTTCAATGCTTTATCACTTTTCCATTTTTCCTTAGATTCATTCTGCATAGTTTACCTCAAAGAATATGTTATGACTTTTCAGTGTTAGTTCCACAATTTCTATGATTCATGACCTGTGACTTATGGGACACAGAAACACTGAGTAACTTGATGTAGTGCACAGATCACTCAGATGCAGACCTCAAGGACCCAGGGTAAGGAACTGTGAGCACACAGCTCTGCCTGGAGCACTGCATTACCCTCCTGTCTGCATCTTCTATTCTTCAGAGCTCTTGGCTTGTCCACAAATTCTCATTACATTGTTTCTGACCAATGTACACAGAGAGCAATAAAATAATTCCTGTTTCATACAGATCTGCCTAAAATTATAAACAAGTGTATGCATAAGTGGTCAGAGAAGGATGTGACAGTTATGTTGGTTGAATAAAAACTGGAGTAACCTCATCCTACAGAGTGATTTCCTGTGTCCTCCACACTGTGAGTAGCAGCCCATCCTGGGAACATCACTGAAATAGAATCACAGGTTAATGAGCGTCACAAACACTGACACATGGTTTCAGGGAAAAGAACAAAAAACAAAGAGCAGCGGGTGAAGTCTAAGCTTGGGTCAGGCATGGGTGTGAGCATTGCTGATCTCACACTGGGAGCCCCGTCTTACCCACAGAGGATGTGAGGGGAGAACAAACTCCAGAGTTTGAAACTTGAGACAATGGCCTGGGTCTTCAGGCTCATTCACATACCCGCTTTCACAACCATGGACAAACGTCTGCCTGAGTGGGGCATAGACACTGGTGCCTGACAGGAGAGGAGGAAAGGCTCCTCATTTTCTGTTCAGTTCTCCAGTGAAATCACTACACATTTTCCATAATGATCCAGCTTTTATCCTCCTGTTTCCTGCATACAAGGGCATGGAGTTAAGGGCCTTGCTAATTATTCATCGTGTGCTTGAACTGCATATGGCAGTGACATTGTCGGGGTTCTTTTGTCCATCTGGAAGGAAATATCAAAGATTTAGAAGAAATTCTGATGAAAGAAGGCCACATCTGAGCACTTTGCTTTGGTGCAGAAGTGAGGCACATCTGAACAGTGAGTGACTTGTCCTCAGCACTTTTAAATGGGATGAGCTCTGTCAGTCTGGTTAGTAAGGGACTGATCAAAGGGACTGATCAACTCTTCATTCAAGAATATCAGCGACAAGTTTGAATGAATGTTTCATTCAAAAAAGGAAAAAATATGGGAAGTCAATGTTGTCTTCAACTAGATTTGTAAGAGTGATTAGAAAAAGAAGAATGGGGCCACAAAACAGGGGTGCTGGTTCATATGCATGTTGCCAGCAAATGGAAGTCTGATGAAATAAGATAATAATAACAAGACTAGAGTGAATTTTGAAGTGAAAGTGGTTTTTACAAAATAAAGCAAAGCAAATCCATGGTTTGAACCAAGCAATGTTATACCAGCATCTAATTCTGAGGCTCAGGAAGATGAGGAGGAGGAGCACTGTACATTTGATAGCCTTCACTACCTCGTGAGTTCAAGGTCAGCCTCAGCCTCAGTACCTGGATGATGAAGTGGTGCTCTCAGGAAAACAAATGAACCAAAATGGAGAATGATGGATACAATATGATTAGCAAGTGCAGGTTCTGTTTATATTGTTATTGTGTGCAAGATGTTCATAATTCATAATTGTTACTAAATGGATAGCTAGCAGGTAATAGACATTTTGTATTTAGGAATAGCCTCCAGAGAACAAGAAGACAAACTGGACCAAGAAGGGCTGCACAAGGTCATGGGAGGACAAGTCTTTTACACAGGTATCTTTCTTCCCCAAGGATCCAAAACATCGCTATATAATAAGCACAGAACCCACATCCATATTTCCAGTTTATGCTGGGCCTGCTCATGTGGGACTTGGATCACAGGGTTTCTTAGAGCAGGTGGCAAATGAACCTCTGCTGACAGCAACAATGAGGATGAAGCAACAACATAGATGGCCCTGAAGCATAGAGAGAACAGAGAGAAAAAGAGGGATCCGTGCTCATGTTCATCCTGCAGAAGCAACAGCACAGACTGGATGGGGAGAGACTCAGGCTGGTGTACAAGTAGAGGGAAGAGGGTGGAGGATGCTGATTGGGGGTCAGGAAGGTGGGGTCATCATTGCTCAGCTCTCAGTACTCCTGTGGAATCAATTCCTATATGACAGATTCAGACCTAGTGAGAATTCAGGATGACAGGTTTCTGTTAGAAGCACAAAGGGCTAGAAATGTCCTGACCTCATTTTCTTCTTTATATATGATGTGCATACACAACATGCAAAATCAGTCTCCAACACTAGATTCAAAATCTGCTCAGGGGTTGTGGGAGCTCACAGCTCCATCCCCAGACATGGCTGAGGTCTCTCAGGAAGGCAGCAGTATGGTATACAAGATGAGACTGCTGGGATTTCTCTTGTGCCTGGTGACAAGTCCCCATGGTGAGTGTCCTCAGTGTGGGACTTGGGTTGATGGGAAGGTTTAAAAGGAGGAGTCTGACAGGAAGATCTTTTTTTGATTGTCCCCAGGTGTCCTGTCCAGGTGCAGCTTCAGGAATCTGGACCTGGCCTGATGAAACCCTCACAGACCCTGTCCGTCACCTGCATGGTCTCTGGGCTCTCCATCACAACCAGTGGTTACTATTGGAGCTGGATCCGTCAGCCTCCAGAAAAAAGCCTGGAGTATATGGGGTACATAATATACGATGGTAGCACTGGCTACAACCCATTCCTCCAGAGCCTCATCTCCATCTCCAGAGACACAGCCAAGAACCAGTTCTCTCTGCAGCTGAACTCTGTCATCGTGGAAGACACAGCCACCTATTACTGTGCAAGACACACAGTGATTTCTTATAATTGTGAGCCCAGACATAAACCTCCCTGCAGGAAAACTGATGACCAGCGGGTGGCGCTTGGCACACACTGCTGTAGGGAACCAATTTCTGAGCCTTGTGGAGACAGCCTGGAGGGTTTTCTCCTGCTGTGATCAGCATCTCCAACACTAGCCCAGGCACAGGATCCCAGGGACCTATTACATGTCTGATTCCAAAGAGTTATGTTTCCTTGAATCTGGCTTTTGTTTACTCATCTATTTCCTTATGGATTGCACAATAAATTTTTAATGAAAGCATTTTTCACAGTTTAGCTGATTCCACAGCGTCATTAGTGTTTAGGTGCAGAACTATTTAGCCATGGAAATTATTTCCATTGACAGGAGTTCTATACGCCGCCCTCAGATGCATCCACAGAGTGTTTTCTTCTGCGTTATCCTCCCAATTCTTCTTAACTCAAAGCACTTTTCTCTGAATGTCTGGACATCACTTTGTGCACTGACCTGAGTGCTCACCTGTAACTGGAGCTGTTCCTTTCCCCACCTGGGGGATAGAGGGCAATGTCCTGGAGAGTGTGGGTGGATTCCTCTGTGGAGGATGCTCTATGGGTGACCCATTGTAGAGACCATCATGCTGTCACACATCTTGCAATCAAAGGGCACTGCCTGAGCAAGTATTTGTTTGGAGCTAGTTGTGATTAGTACTCAGTCTCAGAAATTCTGATGCAATGTCTCAAACATTCTGTCTATATGTATTACAAATTAGATTTGCTATATTCACATTGCCCTCAGTAAAATTTTGGACATCTACAAAATCTGGTCTCAGCAGTTTGGGTGGCAGTGTCATCTACTTCTTGCTCATCTATTAGTTGACCATGGAAAAGTGAGTGGAATGACCATGCATGCATGAAAGAGAAAGATGTCCATCTTCGAGTGAAGACCAGAGAGAAGGTCAATTTATTTCCAGATTGGTACTAGGACATCAGCTTTCTTGGTGCTGGCCAGCTTTCTTGCACCAGGCTGGTTCAGGGTGGATTATGACTCTCCCCTCTTGTGAATTGACTGAGAGCCTTGGGATCACAGGTATAACGAACACTGAGAAGATCCCTAAGGGGTTCAGAACAAGACATAATCTGCAAGACCACTCCGCAGTGATTTATTTCCTCAAGACAATCAACTGACAGCACTGCACTGGGGAGACTTTCCTTATTATTGAAAACTTCATCTGATACTTAAAACACAGCCTAGCAGTTTCTGTCCTGAGTATTTAATATAGCAGAGCACAATTTTATGTTAACTCAGCAAACCTGAAACACAAATAATGTAATATTTAATTTGAAACCTATAAACAGTGAGATTATCTTTCAAAGTTTGAACAGGTGTACCTAGTTACTGATTTTCTGTAAAAACAATATTTATTCCTGCATATGGATGTCTAAAAACTTATAAAATTTATGATACCTGTTGTTTCTGAGACAATTATTGCCCAAATCAGTGAAATGACAGCATGAACTGCTAGCCCCAAAAACCTTAGAAAATGCCACTTTAAAAAAGAGACAATGGAGAATGAAAATTGATGGACCTTGGACCTAAAGCATGTATGTACATGCACATACACTATGATCTGAGGTTGTGTGTCATGCACATGCTCCTATGTACCTGTGCTGCATGTGCTTTATCCCAGGGACTTGGTGCTGATTTTCATATTACAAAGCCATCTTTCATCTGCAAACACACTCAGCTGCCAGGCAGATTTTTCTTCTTCTTGAAAATTTCATCTTATTCTTAAAATTAAGCCTAACAGGCAGTGTCCTGACTATTTAACATAGCAGAGTAAAATTCCATGTTCAGTTATGAGCCTGGAACACAAGAAACTGTTTCTAGTTTTCTTGTTTGAAAACTGGAAACAGTGCAAATATCTTTCAAAGGTAGAGCAGGCATGGAAACTCAAAAGACTTATAAGTTGGTTACATATTTTCAGTGAAAAGCAATATTTGGTTCTGCATATGGATGTCTAAAATCTTATAAATAGGATGGATGACATGATGGAAAATTATGGTTTGAGGCCAAGAACCCTTCCGTGTTTCTACATTGGATCTCATCTGAACCCTGGAAAGTTTCTTGTATGCATGACCTTTTGAGAAATTCACCTAGAAGGACCTGTGTTCCTATGTGAGGCTAAGGCTCTTGAGACAGGAGCTGATCCCTTTTACTTTCTGTGATGGAGGGACACAGTGTGCGTCTCCTCTGTCATCTGAGTGTGCAGACTAGACAATATTTGGAGGCACACAGGTACCCATGGCAGACACTAAATCTGTTGCCGGTTCTTGAAACTTGGGAATTTCAGAAATATGAGGGAAACACATATATGATATCAGATTCTCAGTGTGGAGCATTTTAAGACAGCAATCATAGGAATACACACCCCAAGTTAATTTTCAATGCTGTGGGGGCCGCTTTGCAGTAGTCTCCATCATGGCACCAAAGGAGAGGTCAGGGAGACACAGAGGGGCCTGCACTCATGTTGGTCCTGCAGCAGCAGCAGCACAGCCTGGATGGGGAGAGACTGAGGGTGGGGCATGAGTAGGGAGAAGCAGCTGGAGGATGCTGGTCTGGAATCAGGAGGTTGAAACCATCACTGCCCTGATTCCATTATTCCTCTGAATCAAATTCCTATTTATCACAGATTGTAAACAATTAGAATTCAGGTTAAGAGGTGGATGCAACATCACAAAAGGGCAAGAAATGTCTTGATATCAGGTTTTCCTTCATATATGAAGTGTGCACCCTACATGCAAATTCACCCTCCAGCTTGGGATTCTAAATCTCCTGGGCTGTGGGAGCTCACAGCACCACCCATATACTGGGCTGAAGTCTCTCAGGAAGGCAGGGCTGTGCTGTAGAAGATGAGACTGCTGGGTCTTCTCCTGTGCCTGGTGACAGCTCCCCATGGTGAGTGTCCTCAATGTCAGACACATGTCCATGGGAAGATTTTGTAGGCTGAGGACTGACAAGAATGTTTTCATTGTCCCCAGGTGTCCTGTCCCAGGTGCAGCTGCAGGAGTCCGGACCTAGCTTGGTGAAGCCCTCACAGACCCTGTTCCTCACATACTCAGTCTCTGGAGTCTCCATCACCACTAATTATGCCTGGAGGTGGATCCATCAGTCTCCAGGAAGGAGCTTGGGGTTGATGGGGTACATACTGGGGTACGGTGGTAGCACTAAATACAACCTGTCCCTCCAGCACTGCATTTCCATCTACAGAGACACAGGCAAGAACCAGTTATTCCTGCAGCTGAACTCTGTCACTGCAGAGGACACAGCTACCTATTACTGGGCAAAAGACACCTAGTGATTTCATACAATAGTGAGCCCTGACAAAAAACTCCCTGTAGAGAAACTCAGGACCAGAAGGTGGCACTCGTTACACACTGCTGGGAAACCGACTTCCCAGCCCTGTGGTGACAGCCTAGAGGGTTTTCTCTCCTTCACTAGCCCAGGCACAGAGATCTCAGGGATCTTTTACATCTTGGCTCTTAGAGCGTTATTTTTTCATGAATCAGGCTTTTGTTTCTCCATCTATTTCCTTATTCATTGCACAATACATTTTCAATGGAACCATTTTTCCCAACTCAGTAGATTACACAGTCAGATGACATTTTTTTTTTAGCTATGGAAACTCATAGCTAACCATGAAAATTATTTCTGTGTTCCTTACAAGTATTTCCCCACCATTAGAGGCATCTGTAAGTCATGTTATCTAGAAGGACACATCCCAGTTCTAGTTCCTGCAAAGTCCTTTTATCCAAATGCCCGCACACCTTTGTATTTGTGGATCTGAGTATTCACCTGTTATTAGAGCTGCTCATTTCCTCCCCCTTGGTGATACAGGGCAATGCCTCAGATCACTTTGGTAGACTCCACTGCAAGGTTCTTCTGCAGCCGTCTCACGGTAGACACCATCGTGCTCTCACACATCTTCCAGTCATGGCACTGCCTGAGCAAGTATTTCTCATCATCTAGATGTCAATAGTGCGCAGTCTCAAAATCTCTTATGTACTTTCACAATCACTGTATCTATTCGTAATTTAAAGTGGATTTGTTATATTTGCATTACCCTCAGTAAAATTTTGACATCTGTAAGACTTTTTTCAGCATGACTGAGGGCACTGTTGTATATATTTTCCTAATCGCTTAGTTGATCTTGGAAGAGGGAGTGGAATGACCATGCATAAATGAAAGAACAAGATGCCCACAGCAGACACCAGAGCACAGGGAATTACAAAGTCTTCTCAGATTAGAATTAGGACATCAGGATCTTCTCTTTTCTCCTGAGTCCTTGAGAACAAGGCTGTTTCATTTGGAATAAGACTCAAACTTTGTGTGAATTGACTGAGATTCTTGGAATCACAGGGATTGGATCATTAGAAAAAGTTGAAAAGATTCCCTAAGAGGCTCAGAACAACATATAATCCACAAGATAATTCCCTCATGATTGATTTCCTCAAGTCAGTCAACTAACAACATGGCATTTGTGGAGAATTTCCTTACCTAAAAAGTTAATCTTGAATGTGAAACAAAACCCAGTAATCTTTGTCATGAGCATTTGGTATAGCAAGTAAAATTTGTTGTTTACTCAGCACCCTGGAACACCAATTAATATAATATGTTTTGTTGAAAACTAGAAACAATTCAAATGTCTTTCAAAGATGGAGCAAGTGTACAAACTGGGAAATGTTCATCAATTGATTATGAATTTGTATGCTTCCAAATTAGACAAGTTTATTAGAAAAATTCACACTATATGCATGTGAAAAATCAAACTTGAGAAAGAGATAAATAACACTACATCACCTCATAATGAGATTTCATATTCTTTTGAACCAAATCATTAGTACCAAACTTCCCCAGCACACTCACCTCCTATTTGGGCACTGCCCTCGCTGAGCTATCTGTTAGCAGAACTGTCTATATAGCAGGAGGCCATGCAAATAGGAGCTCCCTCAGGTGATGAAAAGCAGCCCAGTCTGACCCTGAGTCTGGATTAGAGCACAGCCTTGGATGCCGAACTGTTGCTCACTAGGGATAAGAGCTGAGCACAGACGGCTCACCATGGAGCTTGGGCTGAGCTGGGTTTTCTTGTTTGCAATTTTGAGAGGTAAATTATTTAGAACAAAAGATATTGAGCTTGTCCATGTACATGAGTGGGATAAACGTGGGACCTCTGTGAGAGTTTCCTGAGCAGGACGTCTCTGTGTTTGCAGGTGTCCAGGGTGAGGCACAGCTGGTGGAGTCTGGTGGAGGCTTGGTGAAGCCTGGGGGTTCCCTGACACTGTCCTGTGTGGCATCAGGATCCACCTTCAGTGATTCTCTCATGCACTGGATCCACCAGGCTCCAGGAAAAGTGCTGGAGTGGATCTCAATGATCTATTACGATGGTAGTAAAATGTACTATGCAGACTCCGTGAATGGCCGATTCACCATCTCCAGAGAGAACAGCAAAAGCATTCTGTCTCCGCAGATGAGCAGCCTGAGACTTGAGGACACCGCTGTGTATTACTGTGTAAGAAGAACAGTGAGGTGAAATCTGTGTGAGCCCAGACAAGGACTAAAATGTAACTGTTAGAAATTCCAGAGAGCATGATGGTCAGATGCTGCCTGTGAGCTCAGGACTCAGTGTGTTGTCTCATTGTCCTGTCCCAGGTAAAGGTGCAAAACCCAGAAGTAACCTGGTGAAGTCCTCATGGATCCCCTCCCTGAAGGATCCCCTCCTACACCCACACTGGCTACTCCAGTTGTGGTACATCGCTGCTGGAACTGGATCTGTCAGCCCCCAGGAAGGAAACTGAATGAATATGGCAGGATGATAATAGCAGTAACGCAGAATAAAGTTCATACCTGACAGGTCAGAATCTATAAAGACACATTCACAGTCCATTTGTCCTCCCAACTGTCCTCATTGGCCATAGAAAACACCTTGGCCCAACATTGTCCAAGACAAATTCTGAGAGGACACCGGTGTACGCCCAGGCACAAAGGTATCCACTGGTTCCTGGGGAGCAGCATGGCATAATGAGAAACAGCTGGGGGAGCCCAGGAAGAGGAACAGGGAGCTGCCTGAAAGCAGGAAGGGGTGCTCAGGACCAGCCCATTGAGCTCTGGGGAAGAATAGGGACCCTGGGGTCCTGCATAGGATGAGGAGTGGCCCCAGGTGGAGAAGCAGAACAGGAGTTCAGGAATGGAGGCTTCCTGTCAGTCTGACTTTTCCCTCTGTTAGCGTCATATGTGCGCTGGGGGGAAATTGCTGTGTGTGCTCCCTGATTCACACACAACACCTACAGACGCCAGAGAATAAAAGGTGTCTGTACATCTTCATCTCCTTCATGTGATTTTCTGTGAGAAGCAAAAACGAGCTGTGCATATTAGAAGGCTGTGAACCCTAAATCTTAGATTCTTTGGAATTTCCACTTAACCTGAGCATCACCATCATCATCATCCAACATTAAATTGCTAAATTTCATGCCACAAGGAGACACAGACTCATGCAGCAAAAATTTCTTAATTTAGGATGAGCTAGAATTCAAATTATAGCAAGGGCATTTGTGAAAAATCAATGGATAATTTGTGAGTACTGCTCCATTTCATATCATGAACATGGGCACGATTTTGGCAATATTAGTAAATTGTGCACGTGTGTCAAAGTGTATGTCTTGGATTTTACATTCATATTGACACACATAAAGCCATATTATATATATTATGCAACTTACAGTAAGGTGTACAATGCTGAGATAAGAAGAGATGCCTGACTCCTGAACACAGTCTTGAAAAGGACTCTGTTTGTTTACTTAGGAAGACACTGCAATGCAGGACGGTAAAGACTTCGTCAAGGGCCAACTTACCACCTCCAGAGCCATTCAGCAGAAGCACGGGAATCTGCGACTGAACTATGGCATAGCAAAGCAAGTGACAATGGCTCCAGGGGAGACAAGATAATCCTGAGGCTACCATGGAGGTGAAAAGCTTTAATTCTATTATCTCCAACTGAGAAAACACCCACTGCATCCTCCTTCTGCAAACAGAATATATCTCTCATTATCTCTGTGATACTTGTTGTTGTGACATTCAGTTCTTACAGAATTCTTATGTCAGAATTTTTTAGACTAACACTAAAGTTTGTAGCAAATCAGAGTTCTCAATCATGATGTTTAAAAGAAGGAGATTTTAAAGCTAACTAGTCCAACATTAGAAAAGTTATCAAATTTGAACACAGTAGCAGAATTGCCAAATTTCCACTAAGATAAGGTGACTAAAGAGTCAACTCATTTCCCCCCACTGCTGTCTTTGTTCACACGCAACCATGTGACTGAGTGACCTGCATGAACTTTTTTTCTGAGAGAGGAGCTGATCTCAATGACACTTAACTAAATGACCAGGAATGAAAGCAAGTTTTGACATATTCATCAGAATTATTGCAATAATTAAAAAGTTTAACAAGGAGGACAAAACACTCTTTTGATCTTTTTTTTCCTACAACTGTCAGAAAACTTCCTTTAAAGAAATAGGTTTTACGTCAATAACATTTGAAATCATAAAATATTATATTTTCATTATACATATTTATATTTTAAACATACATATGTTTTCCTTCAATAGAAATCTTCCATAATAAAAATATGTACCTTTGGCTCATTGGTTTCAGTGCACTCCACTTTACCTCCATTTTCACTCCACATGTAAGCCTGAGAGCACACTTAAAGGAAGGTGAATGGTAGTTTCCTGTCAGGATTGGGATTTCTCCATGTAACACTTATCCCCGATGCTCTGATTTTAATTCTTTCCTTATCTCTGAAGTTTCAGTTTATTTTTAATGAGAGAACACAATGTCATTCTGCAGGACTCAATTCATCACTTGTGTCAAATAAGATTCTGCTGAGTTCATCTGGCCCAGATCATGGTGAAACTCAGGGAACCTGGTAGCAGCCTGGATGGAAGCTGGATCCACAGTGAGAGGCGGTCTTTGTGAGTCCAGCCACAAGCCTCACCTCTGCAGGCATCAGAACCCACAGACCCTGCACCTTGCTGCCCAAGGGTGTGCAGTCCCTTCAGAGGGAGTCGAGGAGCACTCAGGGGGATCACGTTGCCCAGGAGCCAGGCCTTCCAGGTCCCAGCATAGGAGCAGCTGCACACAGACTCTGGGGGGACTTTAGCTGCTGAGACCCCGGGTCCTCCTCACTCCTCATCCTCCTGTGACCCATTTCCCTCTATGGAAGTGGAGTAATAATGGGCCTGTGTGTCTTTCATTACATCTTTTTCATCCATGTTAGGCTAATGACATTTTATATCTATAAATCTGAGAGTAAATGACACATTTATTTGAATGATTCACGTATCAATAATTTTACCAATCAGAAGTTTAAAAGTTCATTACTTATAAGTATATACCCTTAAACCCAGTCAACAATATGATGTCATTATCATCTTCCTGTATTCCAAAGGGATTCCAAACATTTTTACCTGTCTTTTTCCATTTCTTAATTTCCCACTCCTAACTAAATCAAAAGGAGTAAAAATCCACTTGTGCATTTATAGATTTGCCATTTCTAGAAAATTTTCTCAAGCTTCAAGGAATAGAGACTTCTTGAATCTGAATTCAATGTTTAGCAAAAATAATTTCATTTTTATATATTTACCCCATTGTGAATGTTTAGATAAAAGTTATAGGCAATATACATACTGATGAGAATATGGAAATACTACATGTCTCAAAAATGTTGATGAGATATTGAGATGTAACAAATACTCTACAAAAATTGAAATTACACAATGAATTTTTGAATTTGTCATGGATAATTTATTATGATTATCAAAATTTCTCATTTGCACAAAATTATTCAAGATGGTATGTGAATTAAAATTCTCCATGGTAACCAAAATTTAGAAACTACTCAAAAGTCTATCAGTTCATAAAGACTCAGCAAAGCAATTACATCCTCACAAGGGATACTCTTCACCCATTGTTGTAGTCAAGGGCTGTGCCGAGAACAATTAGAATCAGGACATTGTGTTTATAATATTTTTATGATGGTCACCCAGAGTTAACACAAAAAAATGCAGTGCAAAGTTATGGAATCAGCTCAGGGTGGATTCACAACCACTACTTCCCACATTATTAGAAACACACAAGGCTCCACTGAGAAAAGGTGGATTTGTCACAGCAGCCACTGAGTGGTAGAAATGCTGCATAATGCGTAGAGGGATTCAGGGAAGAAGGGTGGCTTGGCGCCCAAGTTTACACCTGTCATAGAAGTAACATCAGTGTTGATCTTGTTCTTGGAGAATCTGACTTCAGCAAAGATCACAGAGGAGCCCATCACTCTGAAGCTCAGGAAAGAATGTGGCCCCAGTGCTGGCTTCTCTTTGCAAGGGATCTGCTGGGAGGCTCCGTCCTCCAGCAAACTGGAACAGGCGGTGACTTACCTCAGCACCATGTGGGACTGAGATGGGCCCTCCTCCAAACTGTTCCCTGAAAAGTGATCCTGAACCTTCCCTTAAGGAGCATCACCCTTAGTGTATTCCTCAACTGGAAACATGAATTAATCTGCAGGAAAGGGACTCCACAAGTTCTCTAATTTAAGAAAATTAGCCCTGAGAGACAGGGAAAGTATAAGAGCAACTATTACTCTTTCCCCTCATATCAAAGAATACACATTCTCAAATTATTATTCAACTTCTAGACTCAGATCCTCATCTTGAGTAGTGGGAGCTCACAGTCCTATGTCCATTCTGGAATGGAGAACACAGAGCTCTAGTAAGAGCTCACTGAGTTGAATATCAGTGAGTTCCAATGGACCGGGTGGAGATGGAGATATCAGGTGATCTATATGTACTAATGGTGTTTGTTCACAGGTGTGATGTCCCCAGTGCAGCTACAGAACTTTGGAGGAGACCTGGTGACGTCCTCACAGACCCTGTCTCTGTCCCTCTTTGTCCCTGGATTCTTCATATTAGCAGTGCTTATTGGTGTCCTTTGATCAAAGAAGAGACTTGAGTGGATGGGAGAAATAGGTGATGAGGCCATCAGGGAGCACAACCAGTCTCTCTCAGAGACTGCATCTCCAGCTTCAGAGACAGAGCCAATAGCAAAGTTTCCTACAGCTGAACTCTGTCACCCCTGAGAAACACACACAGATGTCTGAATGTTGAGTCCTGACCCAAAATTCCCTGCAAAGATGCTTGGTATCAGAAGCGGGTACACAGAACACAAGGAGCACAGAAACCAAATTAGAGAAGTTAAAAAAAAGTGAAGGATTGTTTCTCCACCTGATTGTTCTGTCTCCTAAGATACCAGTCACCAAATTTCCAGGAAAATTCTCTGTTTTTAATGCGGCAGTGTTATGTGTACTTGGATGTAGGCATTTTATTATTTAATATCTACCTCATGGCAAGATGCACTTAGTAGTTTTCTATGAAATCCTTGTTTACGACTCAGGTGAGTACACAGAATAACTCATTATTTGGTCCAGAAATCCTCAATGAAATCCTCAACCCCCTGTTAGATGCACATCTGCATCCATCATTAAGTGCCTCTCCACGTCATGCTGTCTTGGTGCACCCAAAGCACTGGGCTCAGAATGTTTGCGTAACAATGTTTTGTGATAAGTTTGTGCTCACTTGGCTAGGGGTACTTTTCCATCCTCTGAGGCTGTGACAGAGGACACAGAGCTCCCCAAATGAGAGCATTCACCTGTGGACTCAGGTGTACCCTCCCAGCCATCCCCATGCTCTTTGCTTCTCACCTCCCTCCATCTGTCCACCTTGTCCTAGCCCTGTTCCTCATCAGAGTGACTGTGTAATCTGGTCCATGTGCACTTGGCCACAGTGCTATGTGCTTATAATCAACACTGTGAAGACATAATCCAAACACTCCCTCCAACAGCCCAGGCATGGGTAAGGACTACTGTCTCTTCAAGCTAACTCAAAATATGAGAAGCTTTAAATCCACTATGTACATCTGACTGTCTTAATCAATGAGGAAACATAAGCAGACAAATATTTCAGCAATTCTGAAGCTGATGAAGAGGATCTGCAGAATTCCTGACCGCAGAGCCAGCATGAAGCTGCAGATGCAGCCTCAGGCATTCCATGCACTGAGCACACACAGAGAATTGGAGAGCCCCATCCTGTTGACTGGAGGTTTGGATTGCATGAAAGGTTCCTCCTCATAACTGTGCACTCTGCTTTACCTCACCAGGGTCTGCTCATTCTTGATGACAATGACTACTCTGTACTTGTGACAAAGATCTGTGTGTGGTGGACCAAATAGCAGTCATAGTGGCATCTCCTTCTCTTCTCCAGTAGAAAAGAAGATGAAGCTGTGTGTTTTTCCGGGTGAGGATCCTCCCACTGCCTGTGTGGGGAGAGCTGCAGTACTCAGGCCCTTTGTGGGACACATAGGTTTCAGAGCTTCCTTACTTTACTATTTTCCCTTAGAATCATTATGCATGGTTTACTTCAACTAATACATTATGACTTCTCCATGTTAGTTCCACAATTTCTATGATTCTTGACTGTTGGAGACCACTATAAAGTGGATCTGGGAGAGGAGACAAGATGGTGGACTGGTAAGTAGCAGGAGAGAGACCCTCTCTGAGAGAGACAGCTCAAATGCCAGAATAAAACACCCTGGAGAGACCCAAACAGAGAGAAATAGACTCTCACAACCCAGAAAAGAACTAAAGTGCAAAAACCCACTTGAATATGAGGTCCTGGGGCTACTATTAGTGAAGATAAGATCAGCGAGCATGGCACCCTCCTTGAGATGCCTGAATTCCACCCGACCTGAACAAGTGATCCACACCGAAGCGACTGGCTTGAGCCACTGAAATGCGGAGCTGAACAGCCCTGCATGCAGCTCGCTGGGACCAGCTCTGCACATGACCCACCCAGAGGCACCATGAATTCCCACCACAGCTGCACTGAAGTTGGAGGTCAGGCAGTCCAGCAGGTCTCAGGACACAGTGAGTGATGGGAATAAGACCTTCCCACGGGAAAGGGGAAACCCACTGGATGACATGTTGGATTTGGGCAGGACAGCCCTAACTCCATAAGGAAGTGGTTTCATCTGGTTACTCCCCTCACTGAGCGGATTGGTGGAATCTGCTTGGATTAGGCCACGCCCCTGGCTGGGACCCAGTACTTCCCTAAGATCAGTGCACACTGATGCAGTGAAGTGAGCATAGTTTCAAATACAATAATACCAAACATAAGAAAATAGTATAAAGCCATGCAAAGAGTGAAAGAATTACAGGGTATTCTGAACCAAATAACAGAAAATGATCAATGGGTACTATAATATCTAATTTTTGATAAAACATTTTGTTTAAACTATCACACATATTCAACTCCAATAAGACACAATGTGATAGGTAGAACCAATGGTAATAGAAGAATAGAAGCATGGTAGGACTTCTAAGAAGGACGATATTAAATCAGCAATAGCTGTCATAATGTTTTGTTTTCTTCAACACAGCTGTTCATATCATCACATATGATATAGTCAAACAAAACAGAATAAAACAATTTTCCAACTGATGAATAAAAACATTGAAAGGCTTCAAAGCTATGAGACGGGGACTC